>VWPU01000361.1:0-200680 GCA_013398955.1 Callaeas wilsoni | reverse complement strand
GCTCCCGATCCCGATCCCGCTCCGGATCCCGGTCCCGCATCGCCGTGCGCGGGGCGGTTCGGTGAGTGCCAGCGGCGCGGAGGGCGGGAGGGGCCGGGCGGGGCGCTCGCTGCTGCATCCCCCGCGTTCCCTCGGCGCCGGCGGCGCGACCCCCGCCCCGCTCCCGCGGGGCCCCGTTCCCCGCCCGGCTCCAGCTGTTGCTCTCCCCGCTGCCCCCAGCGCTTCGCAACTTCTCCCGTCCCGCCGCCGCTTCCCCCCGCACGGCGAGGAGGGGCCCCGGGGCGCAGGGGGAAGCGGCGGCCGCTGCTCCCTCGCCGGGGGAAGCACGCGGGTCACCAGGGACTGGCCGCCCTGCCCTGGGCTTCCCCGGCGCTCCGGCGGCTCCTTCCCCCCGTCGCGGGCACAGGGTCTGGTCTGCGCCCGGCGCGATTGCGGGCGGCTCCCCCGGGATGCAGGTAGTGCCGCGGGATGCGGGATGGAGTGACAGTGTAAATGCATAACGGGAGCAGCGGGAGGGGGAGACCTCTTGAAGGGACGTCTGCAGCCTTTCGGAGTGTGACTGAACATGCAGCCAGTTAAGCGTAATACAGGGATCGTTGCAAATTTGTCTTGGTTAGGGTGTATCCTGCAGGTTTGTGTGCAGCGCTGTGATGCTGGGACTGTAATTCCAGGTGAGGTTAAGGTGAATTTGGAGTCTGTAGCAGGAGAGTGTTGTTTCTAACCTATTCATTATATAGCCGATAAAATCAAACTTTAATTGCATTATAATTTTCCCCGTGTAATTTGAGAATAAGGATGCTTGCAACTTAATTTTGTTTTGTTACTTTTTAATCTGGTGTCATATCTCACTTGGTAATAAAATACAAGAAGTTTCTTCACAGAAACGTTTCAGATCCCAAAGAAATCAAGAGACTGTGTTTTGAAGGTTTTTGAAGTTTTTTTTCTTTATCTATTCCATAGCATCAGCATCCTGGATCCAAATGTCAGCAACAGTGTGACAGCTGTTATACTGCTGTGATAGTGGAGTCTTACTAACATTTAAAATCTGTTATTCTGAGTTTCTCGTAACATAGTATGGAAATACAAGTGTACATTAGCATGTATGTTAACCCTCAAACCAGTAAAACATTTTCTAGATTGATTTGATAATCTGAATTCTTCCTTATTACTATTTCTAGTGGTAAAAATTGCAAAGTCTCTTTTGCTCAAATTCTCTCCCTGCTCATTGACACAGAATCTTCTTTCTTTGTGCTCTGACTGCTTGGACTTTAAATACAGCTTTTAGTTAATGAGCATTTTCTGTTGTAGATTGTGGTAGATTGGGGTGTTGGACAGTAAATAGCTTGAGATTACTGTTGTTGAGGTTGGAACATGGATTCAAACTTAAAAGGTTCCCTCTGACAAATATCTTTGTTCAGCAAGATGTGCTGTTTTGCAGAATGTATCTTTGGTTCTGTGTGGCAAGCTTGATAGCAAAATCCTAAACCACATGAATAAGAAACTGCTGTTACATGAAGCTGGATTGTTTCTTGCCTGGCATAGAGAGTATTCTATTGTTGAAACAGAAGCTTTGAGTAGGAGAGAAGATAGCTTTTTATCCCAGTCAGACTGTCAGATTTGTTACTGCATATATTAGCTGTCTGAGAGCTGGGGCTGTGGAAAGAAGTGATCCCAGGATCTGTTTTAAAATATCCCTGTCAAGAAGTACCACGGTTGTATGAAAGTAAGGAATGAATTTGATCCCATCTGTTATACAACTTCCATTTGTCATCAGGTGCTCTAGATTTTCTTCCTTGTTTGCTGTTTAGCTGGGGCCACCTGAGGGGACAGATTATAGAAGAGATTGTCTTCTGAGAGTCTCTGCCTCTTCCTGTGAAACCTTCCCTGCACTGGCTGTGGAAACCTGGTGTCAGCCAGTTCTCTTCTTGCATACAAAACTATCCTGTCCCTTTATCTGGGTTTTGTGTGAGTCTTAATCTCTTGATAAAAAGAAAAAATGAACCAATTTTTTATTGTGTCTATCAGTAGTTATATATATTTGCAAAAGAATTAATTGTTAAATTAATTGAATGCAATAGTTTAAAGACACTTGTGGGGGCACCTTAAGGTATCTGTCACCATACCTTAAATAGTGCTTACTAAACACTTGGAATTAATACTGTAAAGAGACAGAAGGGTGGGGAATATTTGTATTGCAAACTACTGAATTATTGAGTAATACAGTAACAGAAATTGTCTCTGTCATTGGAAAAGCGTATGTAGGGGCCACTTTGGATTTCTGCAGCTGCTTTGGCATGGTAAACATAAATGAAGATATTTTTCCTCTTGCTGTGTATCTTGGAGAATACAGACATACAAACAGCCTGCAGTCCCCTTTTTCTTGTTCCTGCCTACCAGCTGGGGGCATAGATGGAACCAATGCATATTGTGATGTAGCGGAGACAGGCAAAATTAAAGCTTGTGTGCAAGGAGTTGGATTTGTTTTTTAAGCAGGTTTGTGTGTGGCTGTTGTAGTTCATTTAGTTGGTGGTTTTTAGGAAGTGATGGCACTAGTTTAAGTCAAGGTTGTCACCTTTGCCTGTCCTCCCTAAAGGCTTGCTCTCTTTAATTATACCAAGAGTTTCTGTCATTGATGTAGATGGGCATAAGTTGAGAAGAATGACTCCTGTTCGTTAAGGTAGTGTTAATTACCCTGAAGTATATTACAAATCAATTTTATGAGACACATTCTTCGTAAAAATGTTTGAAAATACATCTTCAAAGCTGAAATATTTTGAGTGTTGTCAAATTGCATCTCATGGATTATCAGCTGTCAAGCAAATGTGCTACAGGCAAGGCATGCAGCTCATGTGAATGTATGTGCTGAATCCGCACAAGGCTTGAATGTCAGTGCCAACTCCTGTGCTTAGAACCAGGATGCAGAGAGTCATCCTGGTAGTCATTTTGGTCCAGCTGAATCCCTCCAGACTATCAACATGGCTTCGGAGGTGATGAGAGTGCTGGGACTGGGAATATGAAGGCAACTGTGCTTGGATTGGAAAGGTTAAGCACTGGGGACCCTCAAGCATTGGCACTGCTTATTAAGTGTGGCACCTGAAATACATGCATTAGTTAGGCAGGGTAAAAATTATTTCAAGTAATTTTCCAGCTGTAAATGTTGGCTTTTTGTATGTACCATTTGATGTCTTTTCTACTCCCATTCGTTTGCCTATATCAAGAGCACTTTTAAATAAATGGATGGTCCTCTTGCATACCTCTTCTAAGTTTTCCTTTATTATTAATCTATGGCTGTATAAACTTTACTTAGGAGTATCAGTATTTTCTTCCTTGCGATTGTGGAAAATTTAACACCTCTACCCAATGTAGAGAAATCTGCATTTCTCTTCATGTTTACAAAGACAGGGACTTACTTGATTGCCTTTAATTTCAGGATCTCCTATAAAATCACCTCAGTTTCCCCCCATCTGTGATTCGGGAATGTTCTCTCGAGTGCCACAAGTTGGCTGCTGCAGCTGGCAGAGTGTTTCCAACTGTCTGAAATTTGCTGAGAGTAATAGGCTCTTACATAGGCACTGTTTTACATTTGCAGTTCCAGTGCTTACTGGGGATACGTGTATTGCAATCATATAAACAGCAGAGCTTAACAGAAACCAACAACAAACAATGAGCAGTTTTAGAATTGACTAGGTAAAGCTGAAAGTATTTTTAGTTGCAGCACTTTCTCCTGTGTTCCCCATCCCCTGTGGTTTTAATTGCATTCTGCTTTTTAGAAATGGCATTTTGTCCTCTCTGTCACGTGAAAGCCTAATGTACAGAGTGTACCTTCACTGTGGAAACAGTGAAACTAGTTACAGGCAAAGCATAATTGAAAGGTGTGGGGAAAATGGTGCATTCTTCTGCCTTTCACTCGTGATCGTTTGAATTTCAGGACAGTTGTAAGACAGTCATGGTTGTGAGGTAAGGGCTGACCCTGTCCTGCTCAGTCTGTTTATGTGGTTTATGATCTCAGATCTGTTGTTACAACCTTTGTTGTCTAGTTATGCTGGGCTCTTCATTTACTGTTGCTATTGAATATGGTGATATTGATGAAATGTTTAGTAATTTATTTCTAGTTAACTCTGACAACGTTAATGCTGTCCATGAAATTGATTTGTAAAAGTATTTTTAGTACGAGACTTACTATCTCTGAATGTTCTTTAGGATTGCTTTTTCAGCACCTAGAAAAAGAATTTTTATGTTTCTAGTACCTAGACAAGTATTGGCTAATTTGTGTGTCTTGGGAAAGGCTGTTGTTTGCCTTATTTGCACTAATCTAAAGTTCTGATACTGCATTTGAGGAATGGTATCTGACTGACCAAACCTGCCATTTTTCTTCTACTACGTGAAATCACTGTGGGACTGTAGGAAAAATCGGGGACTAAATATCTCTGAAACAAAGTGATTGTATTTATGTACAGTCTTCAAGTGTGTAAAACTAGTTTTCTCTAATAATGTTTTTATGGGAGGATATATTTTTATTCTTTTACTGCTGCTCAGTGAAAATGCTGTATGGTTTGTGGTCTTGATTACTAAGTGTTGGACTGATTCTCTGGCTTATATCTACAGCACTTGGGATTCCCAGGTGGTCCCTGTGCAAACAGTGTGACTGGGTCTGGGACAGCTTAGCTTGTGAGATTTGAGCGTGTTCAGTTTGGTGTGGCTGTAGCTACAAAAATAGTGTGCCTTGCAAAGCAGGCCTTCTGTCTGCCACCCACACCAAAACCTAAAGCTTGATCCTGTAGGCATTTAATACGTTTATCTGGGAGGCTGATTCCATCAGCAAATGCTTTACCTGAAATTGGTGTCCACCAGGCAAAAAAAAGAAAAAAATCTTATATTGGTAATCACTTTATATATTAAAGAAAGTGCAGCAGAACACTGTCCTAGATACATTTTTAAAAGCACTTTTTACTTCAGACTACAGGGCTTAAATGTTCCCCAGTAGTAGGAGGCACTTCTGTGACCAAATTCTGTTTAACTGGTGTAGTTCAAAAGACTCTTAAAATTCAGCCATGAGGCAATTCTGGTTCTCCTTCAGTACCAGATGATTAAATTAAATGGAGTGTTAGCGTGAGTAAATTTTTCTGGTGTACTACACAAGGTAATAGATGAGTTCCTAGGAGTCCTAGTTGTAAATTAGGTGACTGGAAAGCCCCGTTTCTGTGTCTAGTGGCTGTAGCAGTTGAATAACTTTAAAAGTTAGATCTAATTGCATATTCTTCCAGTCAGGTGTGGCACTGGCTGATGGCTTGTTCTCCTTTTTATTATAGCAGTCTTGAGGGTAACACCCTCACGGAAAAAGATTTCTTGCCTTTTTGTGTTGCACAACAAAGGTGTTTGTTTCAGCCTCTGATTTACAAATCAGTTTGACCCCCTACCAAATTAAAAAAAAAAACCAAAATAGGCAGTTTTCTGAATTCTAGCACTGTTATTCTGGACAAAAAAAAGGCTGTAAGAATTAATAAGAAATACATTTATAGCAGGGTTTGTGTGGGGTTTTGGATTTGGTTTTTTTTGGGGGGGGGACACTTGTGTTTTTGTTTTTGTTTTTTGGTTTTTTTTTGTTTTTTTTTCTTTAGGGGTATTGTTGTTGTTTAAAGAAAACCTTTCTGTTTAGTGTCCTTGACAATGAAAATTTTCAGGCAAAGTGCATTCCGGGCATGAAAAGCCAGTTCATTTCTTGTTGTATTTGCACCTTTTATGTGCTGAGACACACTGTTACTTGAAACTGTTCCCTTCAAAGGTGGAAGTGAAATAAGTAACCACTAGACTTCATGAGGCTTCATTTCAAAGATAAAATTGCTGACCTTTTATATAAATGAAGATCATACAGACAAGAGAGAGCATTGTGTGAGGATTGCTTATGGAAGCAGTTAATTGATTCGGAGTTTAGATTTCCTGCTTCTGTGTAGAAGCTCTGTGTGGGGAGATGTGGATTTGTCAGCTGAACAGGCAGTTGAATTGTAGTGATGGTTTTGAAATTTTTTGCTATGGCTGCTTTGCTTGTTTCAATGTATAACTGACTAAAGTCATGTTCTCCTAAGCACTAAAACAGTAAATGCTTTGCCTGTTTTTACCTTTGCATCTCGGAGTTCAGAACTGAATTAATTTCTTAGCAGGAGTAACAGAATAGCATAATCTAGTTGATATTTCCAACCTCGAAGTTTGGAGGGCAATCCCACAAGAACTTCCAATTAGCCTAACAAAACCCAGGTTGTTTTCTTATCTCTTCCAAAGTTTAGCAGTGTTCAAAGTTTTTATGGGGGAAACACACCATTATTCTGTAACTCTGGCTTCTTAATAAACATGGGGTAGAATTGTGTCCCAGTAGGAAACTCACTGTAGGTGTGACTGGCAGTAGAATCTAGTAAATGGCAGTGTAAGAGACTATTGATTAAGACCTAATATTTTGAGTGTGACATAATATTGATGTTAATATTGTGTCAGGTTTTCAAAGGAATTTCAGTCAAACGACTTCAGTAACTGCCAAAAGTGAAGTTTGGGAACAGATGTTGTAATGGGAGTCTTAAAATTTGACAGCTCTTCAAATAACTCCAGTGTGTCTCAGCTTTAGAGCAGAGTGTTTTTGCAGGGCTGGTGCCTCTTGCTTTGCTTTTCTCCCTGTCCCTAGTCCAGAGTGGGCCTCAGTTTGACCCCATTACAGTCCTATGGAAACTCATGCTCTAATAAACATGTATCCAGGCAGTCAGCATGGAAGAAGAAATGGGTTTGGATGGAGAGGACAGCTGAGGTGAGGAGAGATGGCAGTTAACTAGGAGGAGGAGCAGCTTGCTTTGAATTGAAAGCAGGGAAGAATATTAATTAGAATCTGGGACTCAGTTAGGCCCAGGTGGAAGATAAACTAGCAGAGAGGTTGGGTTGTGAGCTCTTTGGCTGTGTGGAAAGTATTGGTCAGTACTGGAAGTGTGTAGGAATGATGCTGCCTCTCACTCAGCATCTTGGGGACATCAAGGAAAATGAGGACTTGCTGGACAAAGAAAATACGTAATAGAGAGCTAATGGGCAGGGAAAGGTGGACAGGAGGAGTAAGAGTAGAAGCTAGGATTTTGTAAAGAAGGCAGCTAGGTCTGTTGGACGAAGAATTTGTAATGATAAAAGAAGAGTTAGAAAATCTGTAAGGAAGGGACTACAGTGAAATAAACAGAGTTTTGTCCATTGCCATTAGTACCAAGTTGTCTTTTCCACTTTAGTTTAATATGTATCTCTGAGTGGTAAAAATTGATGTTGCGAGCAAATGGTTCTGATTCTGGTTGTGAGCTATGTAACTACGAGGATGAATTGTCTGGGCTCATCTCAAATTTATAGTTTGGCTGCGAAGCAGTGCTCAAAAGCCCAGAAGCTGCAGAAAGAAAGCAGCTATGAATATATAATTGTAGGCCATTTCTCCCATTAGTACCTTGCTTCATCCCCCCAGGTGTCTGGTGCTAGTTCAGTCAACATGGTGTTCAAGAGTATGTCTTCATTGCTTTAGACTGCACCGTGCTCGTGCTAGATTGCTCCAGAGATGCAGTTAATTTCCTCACGGATAGTCTGGTGCTGCTTTCTGTAAAGCTATTTATTATCAGAATGGTCTAGTGAGATGAGGAAGTAGTTCGCTTCCTGTTTTACACGAGGAGCGAAGGCACGGAGAAGTTCAGTTAAGTTTTGCATGGTTAGAAATGACTGTAACCTGACTCTTTTTAGACTGGTTTACATATTTCAGCCACATCCCCATAGAACTTGCTACTTTTCTCTTACTATGATTCCCTTTTAATAATGAATTCTAATGTCACCCTTGTTTCTTGTGTTTGTAGTCTCTTTGGGCATGTGGCTGCCCTAATAGAACCGGAGAACAAGGCAGTGCTCCAGGTCCTGCTGGTTATGGCAGCAGCAGGACATGGCCATTCAAAAAGGCAAAGTTGTTTCTAGTTTCTTCTTTTGTAACTATGTTGCTTGCTCAGAGAAATGAGGAAGTTTTAATTCCGGCCTTGTGTGGCTCTGGAGAACTTGTACTCTGGTGTTAGTAGCTCCTTTAAACCTTTGGTATTGATGCATTCCTTCTCTGTACTGTATTCACACAGCTTTAGGGCCAAACTGGCACAGGTTGTAAAAAGGCACCTATTTGGTGTTTAAATGTTACGGAGAAGTTGAAGTGATGCTGCAGCCGTATTAACAGAATTGTGGGCAATGAATTCCTTTCTCTGCTTTGTGGTGAGGGAAGGAGGAATGAGGTGGTGTTTATTTTTCAGGTGGGAGTCTCTCAGTCGTCCACATTGCTTGGCTTATCTGTTTAATCTGACAGACAGCTGTGTCCTGCTGACACCACTGCACCCATAAGCTCTTTCTGTTTGGAGGCCCTTGTGGCTTCTTGAGTTTCTCTGTAGAAATGAAACTGTATCAACCAAGGTAAAAAGTATAAAGCTGCTGTTTCTTCTATCAGTAGAAGGAATGGTAAAAAACCTTTTGCTACTCTCTTGGGGTTTTTGATGGTTTGTGTGTGGGGGGCTTTTTAATTTTTTTTGGTATATTTTTATTTTGAATCTTGCTCATCACTCACCTTTTCTTGGAAGCTTCTTTTTTTAAGAGAAATACTATGACTTAAGTAATATACTTGACTTATATACATATAATATATCCATATAGTCATATACATGACTTATACTATGACTTTATTCTGGTTAGAAAACTATATAGTTTCTTTTTTTTTTTTTTTTTAAGAAAAAAAAAGAGCATTTATTCATGAGTAAGGTAAAGGCCAGTAGCCTCTGCGGGTAGAGCCGTGGTGTTTTGCCTTTTCTTAACAGACCTACTGGGTTGGCTTCTGTTCAGTTAATATTTGGCTGATCAGCTTTGCAGCTTGGATGACTAGAAATACTTCTGCTATAGAATAAATTTGGCAGAAACTTGCTTTCTTTTGAAAGTGTGGCATTCATTGGTAGCAAATCTCTCTTCAGTCCTAAGGCAGAGATCTTTCTCCCCTGTTAGAGAAGGGAACGATCATGGGAGGGCTTTTGATCTCAAGAGTCAGTCTGGGTTTCTCAGAAGCACAGCTGGCTTCAGATGTGATATTGGGAGTGTGACAAACATTGGTGTTCAAACCTGAGGTACTTTCATGTGGAAAAGGACACATAAACAAAGATTTTAAACAATTATAACCTCAGGTGCTGTTTCTAGCCTTACGTAGGCCTTTTTGTGTGTTTAGTTATGTGATCTGTGAGCTCTGCCCACCTTTACCTCTGTGGGTGGATTTATTCAACTTAAGTCTCCAGTTCAAGTAAGAATTGTAGTGACACTTTATAAAAGAACACGAACTGCAACATGCTGAAGCATAGCTACGTGTGGGTGAGTCAGGAGAGAGCTGGAGTAGCAGCACTAAAAAGAAAAGGAAGTACAGTCATGATAAAACTTTATTTTAAAAGGGGAAAAAGCAACCAACCTAACCAAAAAAAGCAAATCAAAATCCATGTGTCTCCAGAGGATGGGATTCAATAAAGTGACATTGTTTGTATCTTGTTTACTCTCCGTGTGTGTAGGGTTTTGTGTAAATCTGTAAGACCACACGTGCACCCATGTGCTCGGTGTGCCTGCACGCTGTGCAGGTACGCAGCTGGATTGTGTCTCAAGACACTACTCAAGCAGGGCAGTTTGTATCCAAAGCAAATTTGAGCTGATGAAGAACCCACTTGTACTTTTACGAAACTAATATTTTAGTTGCTATCCAAAATACTTCAGTGATTTTTAAGCCCCTGCGTTGGTACCTGAGTGATACAGCCTTTGCTTATGCTCGTGTTCTGTCTGTCGAGGGCAGGTCCTCCGTGCCAGGGGACAGGCATGCACACACTCCCTCATCGGGGCATTGTGTGTTGTCAGGAAATAAAAAATGCTGTGTGCAATAAAGTTCGATTTCTCACAATGTGTTGGATTTACAACACTGCCAGAATGGTTCAGTACTGCATAATTTTATGTTTTTGATGTATATGCCATAGCTTTAGTGAAGGAACTAGAAATCACTTACTAAGTTCCAGTAATTTGTGTTTAGCTTCCACAGTTACATAGCTTTTACTTCCTCAGAGACCATGTCATCTTTGGTCTTAGTATTCTAGCATGTTAAAAAAAAAGTTGAAAGTCAAATGCTTTCTTTAAAATGAAAAGCACAATTGTTGTGCTTAGAAATGGTCTATTTCCTGCTTCTGAACCAGTGTTAGAAAAAAAAGCCCAACAACAACAAAAAAACCACCCCAAATGTATTTACTTGGTAAAATGTTGTTCTCTGCAAAAGGCTTGGTGTTTTGTTTTTGTCATGTGTTGTAAACAAGCACAAATTTCATTTCGTGGTTCAAGATATTTCTTCATAACTTAATAATAAAAAAGATAAGCTATTTTATGGTGGTACTTCAGCGTATCTCTTTTCAAGGACAGTGTTCTATCTTATGCTGCAACTTCTTGTAAGTCCAGAGCCAGAAAAAAAATGAAGACAGTGAGTGAAAGCCTTGTTAGATATGTCTGAGCAGTCATCATAGTGCTTTATAAATACCC
The DNA here is from genome assembly GCA_013398955.1 of Callaeas wilsoni. Taxonomy (NCBI): domain Eukaryota; kingdom Metazoa; phylum Chordata; class Aves; order Passeriformes; family Callaeidae; genus Callaeas; species Callaeas wilsoni. Next base: position 190,105 of record VWPU01000361.1, on the reverse strand, counting down.
TAATTCTTTGAAGCGCTTGTGCTTATGTGTAGTTTTTTGCTTGATTTAAAGCTGGTTTATTTAAGGTATTCTTTTTTCCCCTTGCCTTAGGCAGTCCCAGAGTATGTATTTCTACACTTCATCTGCTGTCCTTCACTGAAGGAGGGCACCTCGTAGATGTATTTTCTCTCTTATCAGGCTCTTATTGTGTGTAACATCATCTCTGCCTTACTGCTGTCAGCTGTGCTCTGCTTCATAAATTGCTGAGGCTGCTGTTACAGGGCTGGCTCGTAGCGGAAATGTGGAGGCTGAGTCCTGCCTGCAGTGCTGCAATAGAAGTCGCTGGAAGGTGGGCTTCATGCTCTTGTTTTACATCTGGTTGGAGAGTTTCGCTCTCACCCCTCTGTCCTTCCTTATCATCTTTTATTTAGCACTTATGTAAAAAGCTCTTCTTGCTTGTACTTCAGGAAATATCTGACATAGAGAGCATTCTTTGTGTTTTCATTTGCTCTTACCAGCCATACTTTTCTCTGCTTTATGCTTCCCCTGAATGCTCCTAAACCAGAAATTTTAGAGTAGCTAAAAAGAGCTACTACTAGAGTCTAATTGAGTAGTACAGTAGATCTGGTTGTTATCCTACTGCTTCTTTCATTTAGCATCATTAATGTTTGTAATCATCTCTGCAAAGTTGAGGCTAGAACTGCCTGAAAAGGAAGTTGTTTGAATTTTGTCTTTGAACTTTCCTTTTTTTCATAGAATCATAGAATGGTTTGGGTTGTAAGGGACCTTAAAGATCACCTAGTGCCAAGCTCCCTGCTCCTGATGGAGGAGCTTCAGGGATTCTGGAAGCTGGAAGCATGCTCCTTGTAGCCTGTTAATCAGTTCTGAATGCAGGGCCAGTCAGGCCAGGAGTCCAGAGAGGTTTTCTTTGAACTGTGCTTTGGAATTGGGGATGGCTTGTTGAATAGGACATGGCTTCCTTTCTTTTTTTTCTTTCTTCCTTTATGCTGGTTCTCAAGGTTTCTCAGTGCTTGTAATTGGGGCAGACTGTAGTAGTCTGGTTTGCATTTCTGACAAATACTCCTTTTGGGTCCGAGTGAAGTTTACAGTGCAGAAGCAAACTTTTCTTCTTTGTGAGGAGCCATGAAACACTACTCTTATCCAAAGCAGTGCTTCCAGAAAAAAAAAAAAAAAATCTTACTTTTGCAGTGAAACTGATCTTCAAGGTCAATACTTCAATCTTTTCTAGTATCAGAAGAACTTGAGAAGAACGAAGTTCAGCATCTACTGCCTGAGATTTTACAATAGAATACATTTATGCATGTCTTAGTTATATGGGAGTAATTCTCAAGATCTGTCTTGGCTTTTGTCGTTTTTCTTGAACAAGTTTGAAAAAGGTAATATTCTTTTCTTAGATAGGTAGAGTCAATATCCTTCCCCCTCCAAATTTTGTAGGTTACTATGAAAAGAACCCTGTAGGGGACGTTTGCCTCTGACACAGTAGCTGTGACCTCAGCCTGGAAACTTAGTGATTAGTTCCTCCTTTGCCTATAGTACCTGTGCCAAGTAGTTGACTCTCTGTACCTTACAAAGCGGGACTGATTTAATTTTTAAATAGAAATAGTATGGTCATGGTTTTAAACATGGTGCATTGTTGTTTTAATAGCTGGCTAGACTTCAAAGAAATTATTTTGGAAAACACTTGTGAAGGTTCAGCCCCAGAACTATCCCATCTTAATGAAACTTGCCCCTCTTACTATTGGCTTACATGTATTTTATCTAAACCTGTGTTTATAGAAAACTGCAGCATATATAAAGATTGAAACAGTGATCTCAGTACCTTTGACTTACCCAGAACAGAAAGGATGGACGTGTGTTATCTAGCCTATTTGCCTGGTAATAGGGGATCAGTCCTATCTGCTTATCATATTTATAAGAAAATGATTATATTTGCATTTGTATCATGGCCCAGCTTCTGACTCACTGGAAGGTTTGGATAGAAATGCATATTCTATTGCACAATACTTGTAAACATACTATTTATAATACATCAATATAAAATATATATTTAAACACACAATATGAAACACTCTGGGATATGCAAATAATTTTTTTCAAAATTCAATAGATGCAGTATGCATGTACCAGCAGATCTGAGATATTATTTCATTTTTTTCATTGAGTGAGATGCTCTAATCCCCGTTGCTTAATTGTTCTGGTCATACAGGTGTGCAGGGTAGGTGGTTTGAAAAGGTCCATCTATTTCAGTGTGATGAAGTGAACTATAGTTGTCTATTGCATAAATACAAGTAGTCATCTAAGCTTGGACTTACTTGATTTAAGTTAACTGTTCTGCTTGTCCCGGCCTGTGTGCTGGTTGAGCCACACAAAACAGGCTTGTGAAACTGGTGCAGACTTCAAACAAACAACTTGTGGGCCTGTAGTAGTTTTAACCAGTGAACTTACCCATGTTAGTCCAGTGGTGTTGCTGTTAGTAGAACAGAGGAAGTAAGGCAAGAACTGTTTCATCTCTGGCAGTCATGGCTTAAAATATTTTATATAAAGTGCTAGAGAGACCAAAGGAAATAAATACAGATCTTAATTTTATACTTTTGAACTTGCTGTGTTAAAAGGCTTTGTCTTTATAGCTAGTTGAACTGTCTGCTTTCTGCCATGTGAGGATGGTTGGGTTTGGGTTTTTTTTTGTTAACGCAGTAAATGGAGTAATTTGTATTCCAAATGAGAAATTTGTCTGCATTATTCACTCATAAATGTTAATGCCTTTCATTTATCTTCAAAATCCTTTGACAAAGTTGTCTGGCTGTGAAGAGCATCAGGTTTTGCTTCTAACAGGAAAAAAGGTGTGCAGTTCTCTTGTCTGACACAGCAGAAGATGAGCCAAAGAATTGAACTGTGGCCTTTGTCAGTTCTGTATCTTCCCCTGAATGCAAGGCTTTTCTGTTAAAGAGGGTTTTTTTTGCTTCTACCATGGTTTGTTAGCTTTCTAAAAGGAGACCTGAGGATGTGACTCAACCTTGCAGAAGGAAGGAAACATGAAATGTAGGCTGCTCTCCTGTTCTGAACTTACAGCAGACCTTTGCAGAGGGCTCTGTATTGTTGCTAAGTGAGTGTAGAACTGCGGTACTGTGCATGACAGACAGGGAGAGCACGGCAGTGTGAGTGTTCTGGCTTTGTGGAAAAGACACTGCGTTTAATGACATCTTGCATGTCACTAAAACAAAAGTAGCCTACCGCCTCATTTAAATAATTTCAGTCCAACGGAGTATCAAATCCCATTCTTCCTTCCCCATGTTTTTAGATTGTGAGAACAAAATGCTCTGTATCCTTGTTGGTATGAGAGGGGAGTCGGAGGTGGTGGATTCAGGATTGCTGACACAGGTGTGCAAACAGAAGTGTGGATAGGAGGATGATAATACTACTGGTTCTCCATTTTTATAGATACTTTAATCATTTTGTCACTTAAGAGGTCTGAATATGATTATTCCTGTCATCTGTTGTTCCAAAATAAATTTGTATTCAATACAAGTTTAGAAGGCAAAGTGGTGATCATAAATATGAAATTTCTTGGTTTATGGTAGTCTTCTTTGTCTGAAAATAGTTTCTTAGCTAAGGAACAGAAGATGTCTTTATTCCACTTTTTCTTAAGATAATCCATAGTCCCAGGAAAGATACCTTCTTTATGGCATTACTGTAACTGGTTTTGTTTTCCCCTGAGTGGGGGATGGACAATGTACTGAAGTAAAGTTTTATAATAAGTAAAAAACCAAGCAGAAACCTAAAAAAACTCCAAAAAAATCAGCACAAATCACAACTGGTAGTACTTCTGAGCCAGGGGAGAGACTTGCATAACTATGCCAGCAGGTTCTCATGGCAGCCAAGGTGAGTGGCGATTCCCAGTACTTTGGTAGTAGGAACAAAAGTTTGGGACGTGACTGAGACCTGGTTGATGGCTGATCCAGGACTTCTGCACTATATCCTTGCTCTTGGTCTGTTGTGCTCCAATTTGAGCTATAGGTTAAGTGAAAAAGGGGAGATCTTCAGGGAAGTATGGAACGAGAATGGGTGGCAGAAGATGGACTTTGTTAAAGCCAAACCTTGTGGGCTTAGTGTTGGATTAATGATCTGTTCAGGTGCCACTTAAGAGAGTACAGTCATCCAGGGCTTTAGGAATAGATTAAAGAAATTCCATGAAACTTCTGCAGATCAGCCTTCTTCTAATAAAGGTTGAAGAGTCCAAATGAACCAAACAAAACCCCACCATACCACCACCGCCTTTTGCTGCGTGTTTGCAGAGATTGAGTCTGCATGGATTTCAGTAAATGGTTGGCCTAGTTTCTTGGCTAGCAAACTAACATATATGTCTGCTTTCTGTAAAAGCTTATCATAGACCAAGCTAATGTGTAAGGTGATTGGAAATCTTAGAATGTAAATGTAGTTTACTAAACTAAATACCTTAGACCTTCATTTTAAGGCAATTGAAAGGCAATGTGATAAAGGTATATTAAATAAATGATATAGCCCAGGCTGACAGAATGAGGAACTTTTCTTTACAGCACTTGAAGTTGGTGCACCCAGTTATCAGCCAATATCTGTAAAATAAATCAGGCTCTTTTTTCCCCCCTCCCCTCACAGAGTACCTAATTGAGCTGTGGCACTTGCTGTCACTATTGGTTGGAGAGCTGAAGATGTTCATATCAAATGTGCAGAGGGAACTTGTAGTTCAGGCAGTCTCTGCATTACCTCCAAAGTGCTCCCAAGGATATCTCCCTACATATCTGCTGTTGGACTAGGGGAGCACTTGGCATGAATCATTTTGGCTGTTTGTACATTGCAGAAAACACCCGTTTGCATTTAATACATATGAGTGCAATGGGTAATGGTCTGTGTTCAGTGTCAAGGTCCTTTAAAGTTTAAACAGAAAATCCAGGGCTTTCCTTTGTCCTTGGATTTTAGCAAGTATGGAGACTAAGAAAGGATATTCCATGAAAAAATCTTCTGTTACAATGAGGATATTCAGCTTTAAGTAATGCTTGAATTTCTAAGTTCTGTAAAAATAGGAGCATGTCTGTACTTATTCTTGTATCAGTGCTGAAAATCAATGTATTTAAAGTCAGTGGTAGTGCTGGTTGTAATACTGTTTGTGAGGTTTTTTTGACACCAAAGAATAGAGAGTGAGGGAAGCCAATCATCGTTTGTTATTAAAGGCCACTAGTTACAAGATCCTGTACCTTGAGAGGTGTTTCTGAAGTAGTCCTAAGTCAGGATCTCATGTCATTCCTGTGGTAGTCTTCTTTATAAAAGATGCTGAATGATTATTCATGTATCACTTTTCAGGGTGGAAGGTGATTTTCTAAAGCTGCTGATGTGGGGCTCTAATCAAACTCCCCCACTGCTTGCATACTGGCATCAGTCAGCTTGTTTGCATTTCTGCTCTGCAAATCCAAATTTTGTGACTGGGTTAAGCTTCAGATGGAATATTTTTTGCTACTGTGGACAGCAGGAGAAACATGTTAACCTGCTGAATGGAAAAGAAACAAGTTCTCCCTCTTTTGTTTGTGTGATGCTGACAGTGCTAAAAGTGGGGGGAGAGAAGGGCAGGAAGAAAATACTTGGTGGTTAACAGCTACTGTAATTTTCAAACCGAGCTGCACTTACCCTGTTAGACAGTCTTGTTTCGTATGGAGTTGTACAATTCTATATAAAGGTAGTGCTGTATTTATTGTGTGGTAACTTTCTCGTGTCGGTAGTGTTTTCTTTATTTTATGAGAATACTATAAAAACTGAGTTGTTGATACTGGTCTGCACGAAACGGAACTTGATGGGTATTGCTGTGTGAAAGTGGGATTTTTCTGCCAGCAGATGTAGTTCAGGGTTTTTAGTTATAGTGATTCCTGTATGTATTTAAAATGTTGTGTAAACTGACTTTTTGTAGCTATTTTGGTGGCTTTGCTTTTTTTCTGAAGTTAATGGCCTATGTGTAGTTCAGCATGCTACATGAAAAAATGAAGAGTAAAGGTGTAGCAAGAACTTAAATAATATAACACAACCAACTTCCCACTACTCCGCAGCTTCTTACCCACCCCCAGTCCCCCAAGCTCCACCTTATGGCTGCTGTGGGTTTAATTCCCCCACCCTAGTGCTGACTGAGGGAGCCCTGCACTTCCTGTGTGGTTTTGGAAAGGTGTTTTATGCTTTCCACCCCCACTTCTCCAGCCTGCCAGTCTGGGTCAGTGGCAAGGCTGTCTCTTCATCCCATCACAGCTCCTGGGGTCCTGTCCTGATGGTGTGGAACTGTTTGAGACTCAGGTCAGTGTTGGAGGTCTCAGGGATGCTGTAGTTGGCAGTGAGAAGCTCTGGGCAGTGAGAGCAAACCAGTGCTGTCGTGGGAAATGCCTCTGCCAGTGCCACTGTGGTCCCCAGGCATGGGGACATTTCTTGCACCGTCCAGGCTGACCAAGAAGCAATCCAGTACATCTCATTGGGCAGTGGAAGGTCTCCTGCTGGGTTCCCAATAGCTTGGACGTGGAGGGCAGCACAGTACCTGAGTATGCTGCTGCCCAGAGCAGCAAGAGGTTCAACAATGACAAGTGCAAGGTCTGGAACCTGGGTCCAGGCAAGCCCTGGTATCAGTGCAGGCTGGGGCACGGAGGGGTTCAGAGCAGCCCTGAGGACAAAGAGTTGAGGGTGTTGGTGGATGAGAAGCTCGACGTGAGCCATCAATGAGCACTTGCATCCCAGAGCCAATGTGTCCTGGGCTGCATCCCCAGCAGCAGGGCCAGCAGGTCAAGGAAGGTGCTTCTGCCCCCCTACTCCGCTCTCATGACACCTCCTCTGGAGTACTGTGTCCAGCTCAGGAGTCCTCAGCACAGGAAAGACATGGACCTGTTGGAGTGAGTCCAGAAGACGCTCACAAAAACAATCAAAGGGATGAAGCACTTTTTCTGTAAAGGCAGGTGGAAAGAGCTGGAGTGGTTCAGCCTGGAGAACAGAAGGCCCTGGGGAGATCTTAGAGCACCTTCCAGTACCCAAAGAGAACTTGTAAGACAGATGGGGCCAGATTTTTGACATGGGTCTCTTGCTCTAGCACAAGAGGCAATGGTTTTAAACTAAAAGAGGCCAGATTTAGACTAGATATAAGGAAGAAATGTTTTGCAATGATAATAATGAAACACTAAGACAGGTTGCCCAGAGAGGTGGTAAATGCCCCATCCTTGGAAGCATTCAGGGCCAGGTCTGAGCAAGCTGATTGAGTTGAAGATGTCCCTGCCCATGGCAGGGTGTTGGACTAGATGACCTTTAAAAGTCTGTTCTAACCCAAACCATTCTGATTCTGTGCATCTTGGCAGGAAGTGATGCATTGGGAAAATCTGTTTTGAGATGTTTCTCTGATATGGTGATGTGTGTTGATTTTACATTATGCATTCATGGTCTGAGTTCCTTGTTTCCCTCTTGTTCTGTTGAGTAGTTCAGGATCAGAAAAACAACTAGAAGCAAGTTAATTTTTGGATTTGAGAATATTTTGATCTGTTGTGTAGCGTTTGCCCTCCTTTACTATTAGGAAAGAAGCAGCAATTGCATAAACACATAGTTGAATCTTCTCAACCAGGAGAATTGAAATGAACTTAACTTTTTTCCAGCTAAAAATGGTGCACAGTTTGGCCTAATCTGAAGTCCATCAGAGCCAGTCAATAACATGTTGTCAAGGAAAGCTAGAGTTTAACTCATACTCGTTATGCTTTATATATTCTCTTTGATGCCTGGGAAACTGTAGGCATATGTAATGCTGGAAGTTAGTGGAATATCCTAAAGATCCAAGATTTTGTTGATTTGCATTTCATGTTAAACAGAAGTCCTACCAAGAAGTTAAGCAGGACATCCTTCCAAGATCAGTTTTCTTTCAAACCAGTGCTGTACTTCTGATCCTTTCAGAAATCTGTTCCAAATGTGACATGTCTCTGCACTGTAGCCATTATTTAAGACCTTGGTTTACTAAACTTTGTTGTCTTAAAGACTGTCTCTCAGATAGTGCTGACAAACTGTTCTGTTTAAATAAAATTGAGAATCACAGACTTTGTAGTTGTGTCATATTCATAAAGAAACACAAACTCTAAACTGTATCTTAATATAAAACTGCTATAAATTGTGCATGTAACTGAAACAGTAATTTGGCAGTATTTGTAAGTGACTGTTTTTTCAACTTACAAGAATTTTGATTGCTGAGTAGCAGCTTTTTGTGCACGTGTGTAAAGATGGGCAGGAAATGATGGCTGTCCCAACTGCACGGCAGCACATTTTGCTGGCTACTGTTAAAGTAACGGGCACAGTCCTGTAAAAGGTCTCCGGGGAAATGAAAAAAAAAAATTTACACATACCAGCAAATTCTTTTTGCTGCTATCTGTGTTGTACAAGGAAAAAAGTACTTTTTTCTTTTTATCTCAGTATCCATTAAGTACCACTTGGTTGGACCTGACTTTAGACATCTGCATGTAAAACTCTCTCATGAGAACGGACTGTATTTTTCTTCCCATGATAGAGCTTGAAGTGACGTTAAGTAGAAGGTCCAGGCTCAGCTGTATGAGAGATAGGGTGGAAGGTTAGAAAAAAGAGAAAGAAACCAAACCAAAACTCAACTGATAATAAATCTCTGGTGTGTAAACTCAGAAGATAAGACAGTCTCACTACGTAAGTGTTCATGGTGGCAGAGCTGAGTTTTCTGGGGAACTTCTGAGTACTTGACAATCTCTGTGGTGTTGCAGTCTTTAAAGAGTAAAGCCAGTGGGAGAGAAACCTTGGTTTATTCTTAGGAGCTGGGAGGAATTGTGTTGAATAAACATGAAAAGTAAAACTGAAATCTGTTTGAGGATGTAACTGTAACATGTTGACTGACTGTCATGCTTTTTGTGTCAAGGGCTGTGTGTGCTCGGGATTGGAGTTTGGCTAAAGCATTGGTGTGAATGGCAATGCCTTTGGAATTAAAGGTGCTTGATGAAAGTTGCAGTTTTAACTCTAATCTGTAAACAAGAAAGTTGAGATTGTTTTTAATGGTTAGATGGTGGAAAGCTGTAAGTGTATACAGATATTAAATCCTGCAAGTACTTGACAGGCAGAACTCCTCTGCTGTAACACAGACATTGATGGAATTTTGACTTTGGTGAAATGACAGGCTGCTACTTAACCCATAACTACAGCTGCTTTCTTGGAACCAGTTACATCATTTACAGCATGGCTTTAACTGTGTTCCTGGCATGACAGCCTTCCCCCCTCCTGATTTTTATAATGTTATTTTAAATTTTCTGCTTTCTCAGAGCTAACTTTTCTGTGCTGTACAGCAATAAAAGATGTGTCTCCTCGAGAGATAATGGGGGCAGGTGATACAGTGGTTAATATTGCCTCCTCCCACTACCTCTGTCCAGTAGCTCCTTCTATGCTTAAATAAATTTGCAGCAGTTCCGTTCAGAGTTTATAGTTCATAATGTTCATTTCCAATTTCAGCAGTTTTAAGTCTCAAAACCTTCTGTCTCAAGGCTTTTCCTGTGATGGTATCAGGCTTGTAAAGAAGTAGTGATAGTTCTTACTAATCCAATTTCAGTAAACGATTGTCAGTGGCAGGTTACTTGTGGGGACCTGAATGGGTTATGTTTGTAACTGTCCTAGGAAATTCCAGCATCCTTCCTGCTTTTAGATGTTTTTCAAGGAAAGAAAAAGCTGGTAATTCAAGCCAGTTAATCTTATTTTTGTTGGGTGGAGAAAAGGGCATTTTCAGGTCTGGTGACAGAACAGATCTTTAAGCTAGGAGCCACTTACTGTCTTGCAGATACCTTTTATAGGATATCCTCCCATCAAAGTTGTGAAGGCAAATGCTTTAAATAAAAGTTTGGAGATAAATTTAGTCCTGTGATCTTTGTCACAAGCAATCTTCACTATCAGAGTGGTTCAGGAGTAACATGAGATTGATTGCCTTGATGCCTGCCTGTGAATTCTGTACAGTTGTGCCGGTTTAATAGTTTAGTTTTGTATATACTTCAGAATATAATGGGAGACTCCCTTCACCCACAAGGAGCTATTGAATTCACCCTTTTTCTTTGCCTGTTCATATATGTACAACAAAATTGCCTTCACAGTTTGTATGCTGTCTCTTTGCTGAAAGCATCCAGGAATGGCATTCCTTGATTTTTATCTCTTTTCTGCCATGGAAAGTAACAAACTGCCAAGACTTCTCTGCCAATTAAGAATATTCTTCTGCATTTCTTTGTAATTATAGCTATCTAGAGACAGTGTAAATTAAAGAATCTTTAAAACTAGAAGTACATTAATCTAGACTGACTGAACAGATACTGGGACTTGCTTAACTTCCCCTTTTAGTCAAGTAACAGTGGTAGGCTGAAAGCCTGCCTGCTCTTAACTGTGATACTGTACAGCTGTAAAAATTAATGTTCAGAGTAGTTCTGAGTTAAGAGATTTATAAGAACAAGGCTGGTAGCTGCAGATACTTCTTCATTTTCCCCTCAGGTAAGTGCAAAGTTTATTCATATTTGAATAATTTGCCGAGGGACTTGCTTTCATATGCAGAGATTTCTCCCAGACTTCTACTGTTTGGCCTGGTCTCTTCTCCTCAGATAGTTGTAGGACTTTTTTTGGTCTTTCTTAACTAAGCTGTGGATCTGGAATTGCTTGATCTTTGCCTTCAGAAATGGGGGAAAAAATAATATGCACGTGGACAGATTTTGGTTTCTCTAACTTAGAATAGTGTCTGTTTTAGCCTCTGAGTATCTATTCTATAAATAGGGAATAGTAGACTTGGTTAGAATTTTTGAAAGTGGAAGCAATGTCTTAAGGATCAATCATTTCAGAAGTGCTCATTTTCTATTAAAATATCCAGCTAGGCATTTTAAAAGAGTAAACAGGCCATAAGTAAGTTTTTTTTATTCTTCAGCACAGAGCTGCACACTAAGGAGAAGGCTGAAAGCTATGAATTTGCATGTTGGGAATGGTGTTTATGGTGTTGACTTTAAACTGTGTTGCAACATTTGAGTGCTTTCCTGGTTTGAATATGCCTGATAACAATGCTTGCACACCAGAAAAGCCTGTGGAGGGTGAGGGCCATGCAGCTTGATGGCAGATTCAAAGTCATGAACAGTGGCACAGATAATATAATGTATTAAAACATTGTTAATAATCAAGCTTTCAAAAGATTTCATGGTTAAGAAAACCTTTGTGGAGCTCTGAGTTCTGATGAAATGTAGCAATAAATTCAGGTTAAAACACTAAACTGTTACATTGCTCTCTGTAGAGCATGTTTCTGTATGTTAACTTATGAAGGGGGCTGATGTGGCTGAGTGTAATTTTGAGCAGGTTTTGTGTAAAGAGCGCATGATGTTTGGGGTTCTTTGCCTCACTTTTTTTTCCCCATTGTAAATACCTAAAGTAGTGTAAGATGTGAAATGTATATCTTGTATTTAAGCATTTTATTTACTTACTAGGACTTACAATGGAACTTTGACAGTCATAAAATTGATAGCATGAAATATTAATTCAATTTAAACCAGAAATTCTAGAGCTGCCCTTCTTTGGTGGGTGCAAGACAGCAGCTTTGTGGGAGCCCAGAGTGCAGTGACTATAGTGAAAAGCTTCCCATCAACAGCAGCATTCTGAAGAGTAGAATGGATCAGGCAGAGCCATCCGTGGGCTGTTTTTTGTCTGTGTCTCTTTTTCTGCCCCTCTCTCCCAGCCTTTTTTTGTCCCTATCTGGTCTTAAGTACACTTCTTTTCACCTTGTATATCTTTTGAACTTCCATGTCACTCTGTGTGTGACTTAATTCTACCTGAGTTGTGTGCTGGGGAATGATCCTGTTTGCCATTCCCGCGCTCTTGCAGTCACACACATCTCAGAGGAAGTAAAGTAAGCATTCTGCCTTTGGGCTGACAGAATATGGGTTTATTGTGATGAAAAGTAGGAAGAGCTGCAGTTGGAAGGAGGTTGAGAATCACTGCCTTTAAGCAGTAGCTTTTATTGTCTAGTAGAAAAGTTATAGCTCTGTTTTCTGAAATAAATCTACTTCAGTGGCTTGGCACTACCCCAATGTACCTTTTTGGAACAGCAATCCTTGACATAAGTGAGTGCTGAAGTAGCTCTTTCCCATTTCAGGCAGAGTGCTCAGTGGAAGAACCTAGAAGTCTGTAAAATACTGTTTGATAATTCCTTATGATACTCAAAACTTTGGTAGTGTGTACAGGAGTTTAAGGTAAGGAAGACATAACTTCCTCAGAGTTTAATTTCCTACCATGTGTGTGCACAAAGCACATGTGAAGCTCCAGAAACTGCCTCAAATACGGAGTTTCTCAGTGAATGAGTTCTTGTTATTGTTGTATTCCGATATTAACAGGACGTGATACCTCTTAGGGCAAGGGCCGTGTGCCTGAAGTTACAGGTTTTGTATCTTCTTTTGTGATATGTTTTATTTGCTGGTTTCAGAGTAGGCCAAGGAAGTGTAGCTGCTCATGCCCTCTGCTACTTGTTAGGAGCATGGCTCAGAACCAGAGTTAGAGGTGCCACCATTCTGAATTATCCTTGTTTCTTTGCCTGATTCTTGAGAACTTTTTTCATGGTCTCATGAACTGCTTAATGACTTCTCTGTTGTGTCATAAGCATGGTGTTCGTGATCATGGAGGATACTCTGGCTGACCAGCAAAACAAAGAGCTGGTTTTACTTTTCCAGGTGTGGTTTATTCTTCACTAGTTCTATGGACTTGTTATAGACTCTTGTTGTATGAGAGAGGATAGAATTTGTGGATCCTGTTAATGATCTGAGCACAAATTTCTTTTGCTCTAAGGCTTCTTCCATGGGAGCAGCTTTTTCTATAAATTTGACTTAGGTACACATACTAAAATGCAAATTGTACTTTTAAGCTCATTTTTCATCTTAGAAAATTGTTCCAGTGTAGGTTCAGTGCTGTTATTTAATAAGTGTGTTCTAACTACAGGACATCTTGTGACACTCTCTCTAATAATCCAGCAGTAGCCAGTGTTGAAGTTGGTTGATCTGGATGAAACTTTTTTTCCCCCAAGCACATTGTTTGACTGGTGCATCTTTTCCTGTTTTTTTGAATTATTTTTCTTTGTTATCTTTGTGAAAGGATAATTTGATCAGCAGTTTGGAACACTTGAATGATTTTATAATTCAAAATAGTCTTATTAAAAGATTTTTTTGAACTATAACATACATATTGAAGTGAATTTACTGTTTATGTCCAGGATTAGACTGGACTGTCTCAAATGATCAGTTACCTTCTTTACTGTCTGTAAGGCCTTCACTTAAAGGCTTAAGAAGCTCAAGTTTTCAGCAGTAAAACAGTAACTTCCATTATTTTCCAGGCTGATGGATGGGAGTTTAACATGAATATCTTTGCTGGATAGGAATGCAGCATCTGATTTTTGGAGTCTGTACTGCTTCAGGAACTTCTGTCTGTAATGTGATGTAGTGCAGAGATTTTGGAGGTATTCTGCACGTGTACTTCACCCAGAGTATCCTCACTGACTGCCCGGAGAGTCACTAAACTGCTTCTTCTATGCTTATGCCTTTATCCATTGCTGCCATTAGCAGCTCTTGCTGTAGCAGAATTCAAAGACAACACACCTGGCTAAAGTCCTTCTCTTCTTGGTGTTGAATGTTTAGCCTCATCATGAAGACAGATAAGATAAGGAACTGAGGTATGGCAATGTTAATTACCTGGAAGCAAATAGGAAGTTGTAGTAAAAACAGGGATCAAATGCATGTTTCTGTAGTGACTGCAGCACTGGACTGAGTTTCTGTAGTTGAATGACTCCTAATAAAACATGTTTATAAGATAGAAGCAAGGTTAGTAATAGAATATGGGACTCCTTTAGTTTCTCTGCAGTGATACATTAACTGAAAATACGTCCAAGTGAAACCTTTTCATACTTTCAGATCTGGGAGATCTTAGTCATTGTTGATGGCTTTCTTTTCAATGCTATTTTTGCTGATACTTGTATTTTTAAGAGAATGACAATTTGCAAAAAATGAGATGGAGGCCCAGAAGGCCGACATCCATTTCTAGATTTGAGTGATAAGGCAATGAATAAGTTAATATTGGTCTTGTTACTAAATCTTTGAAAGCCAGATTAATTTTTATTGAAAGACAAAAAAGCTACTGGCAAACTCCTGATCAGCCAAAGGGGTTTTGCATTGCTCTTTATGAAGTCAGCCCTCCCTTTGTTAGTGAGCTTTCTGTGGTGCTTATGACAATACTATTAGGCAAAAGAAATTTTCTAGTTCAGCCACAGTGACAAGCATATCTTTATGAACAAGATTTATCGTTATGTAAGTCTTCTTACTTCCTCTGTCTTGTTTTTGTCACATTTCAGTATTCAGAGATTGCTGGAAAATGTCTGTTGTTGGAAAGTTCCTGCTATAGGAGATTTCTGCTATAAGAACACCCATAAATCTTCCAGTTCCTTGGCAGTGTCTTTGCCACATGAGATGTCCCTGATAAATTGTGTAAGTTCATGAATGGCAATACAAATAATTCCATAGTAGGTAATGTTTGTTCTAGCCCATGCTGGGCATGGTGACCCTCAAACTAAACCTTGTGAAAGTTAACTAGCTTTACTTACTCTGAGACTCCTGCCGAGAGAGATACGGGAGCTTTCTGTAGTTGCACTGAGCGAGGCCAACAAGGCTCAGTCCTGTTAGAGCAGGTGATTTAACTTCTCTGAGTGCTCTTCATTGTGTATGCGTGCAGCCTTCTTCTGTCAGCAGCCAGACACGTATATGGTGTGCAATTAATCTGTGCATCTGTTCTAAATCCAACACACCCTGTAGGCACTGAATCATAGTCCTCAAAGAGATGAGTACTACAGCCCCACGTGATGGATCCACCTCCTTCCTAGAAGTTACGCGCCGATGGTGCGTGTGCACGTGCTTTCTTTTGTGCGTCTCACCGAGCTGGAGCTTGCTGCTGGGCTTCCCTTACACAATTCCTGTCACACTTTTCTGGTTACTGTCTTTCTGAGGAGCTTGGGAGCCTCTGCCTTTCATCTGGTTGAACGTTAACCTCATATGTGGCACTGCCCATGCTCTGGTTGCACGGTGTGGTAAAGGGTTTCTCATGGAGGAGCAGCCTCAAGCACGCTCTGCCTGTAGAGCAACTCTCTCATCACATGGTTTAATGGAGTCCCTGATCTAAACTGGGAGATTGCAGAAGCCAGGCACCTTAATTTCAAGTCTGGTTACACATACTAGTACAATTTATCCCGGGTTTTAATGATACTCTTGAAATTGGTGGTCCTAGGTATTTTCAGGATGTTTGAAGTGCTTGTACTGATGATACTCTTGTTGAATGTGCTGGCATCTGCCTGAAATTAGTGGTAATTGGATGAAGGGAAGCTGCTACCTTTGCATGTCTGTTGTTGGAGTTTTACTTAAATACATCAACTTCGTGTCTACCAGAATTTTGCTGGCCATGATTCCACAGTTTTTGTAATACGGTTCCTTTTCTTCATATGTGTGTTTAATTTGAGTTTTGTGGCTGTATTTCTTCATGAAAGTGGTTCTTCAGAATCTGTTAGTCTTAAGTAACTTTCTAGCCTTAGAATAGCAAAAGAGCTTTGTAGTGTGACACCTCTAAATAAAGAAAATTGTTGTTTTTTTTTTTTTTTTTAATTTGGCTTCTGTTCCAGGGTAAAGTTTGTTTTCAAAAGCATGAACTAACTGCCTTGCTGCAATCTCTAGAACATGTGTGTGAATATTTGAACATTGCAGTTTGTTATTTTGCTTAAGCAGAAAAATGTAAGACTTGTTCTTAAATGCTTCCTTTGTTACTCCAAATACAGGGTAATAGAGAAAAAATGTTGTGCTCATGTTTTGACTGAGGTTGTAACTTGCACATTAAATGTAGGAAAAATGCCTCTGGAGATGATGGCATCTACAAGTACCCTTTGAACAAAGATCTTGTGCTCTCTCAGTAGAGACTTAAATGAGAGGATGTGGGAGTGTAAGAATGGCTTAAAATTCATCAGATTTCCTGTGCAGAAATAGCAGTCCAGTCACCTTTAATGTCTCAGTAGTGAGAAGCGGATGTAAAAGCTGAGAGAGTCGACAGACAACCTTCTGAGGGTGAGACTTTCTACTCAAGGTCTCAAACATAAGCTTTGCAGTATTTTCTTTTTTTAACAAATATTGGATCCTAAAAAGATCATTCAGACTGCTTAAGCTAAGAGCTTAAACTATTTACACATCAGATAAAGTTAGGTACTGTAAACATCACTAAGAGCTGGAACTAATGCCTGCCTCTCTGCGGACTAGATAACAAGCTTGTCTAAATCCAGCTGATTAGAAAATGGGGGAAGAAAAGGATATATTGACCAACTACCCAGAGCAAGGGCTTCATAGCATCTTTCCTAGTCTGTCTTCCTCCTTCAGAATTTTTAAATTACTGACTTGTTGGTGTAATGATGTCTAGGATAAGGGACACCTGACTCTACCCTCTATTTAAGGAGTCTTGAACTGATTGTCTACCTGAGAGCCAGGCTTATGCCTCCCTTCCAGCTGAAGCTGGGAGACTTCATAAGTAAAAATGTGAAGGACACTGAAGCTGGGATGGGGGCTTCAGGTATGTATCCAGGAAAGACTAAGCACAACAGAGCCTGGTGAGAAGGAATTTTTATGGAGTGGGAAAGTCTTTTGAGTTTAGTCTTTTCTTAGGATAGATCGCTGTCCAAGGGAGATCTTAAACTGATCTTGCAGTTAGGATATGCAGCTTCTATCCTATAATTACAAGCCTTAACTTATTGATGAGTTTGTGTAGAAAGCAGAACTGGTCCACTGGTTCTGGTCACATGAAGATCTTCTTTTATTGTGCCTCTCTAGATAGTAGAAGAAACAGGACTGATCTGACAATCACTCCATGTGTTAATTCGTGGTTTCTATAATGTAATTCAGTGCCTTGGTTGAGTGTTGTGTATCCAAGAAGAAAACATACACTAACTGAGATCTGAGGTCAAAAAACGTGTGGCATCTGTACTTGAGAGTGAAGAAATATTCCAGGTTGTGCTTTGTGGCTGTTTCTCTCTATGGCAAAAAAACATAATAAGACGAAAGAACTGCTCCTGACATCCATTATAAGAATTATGAGACTTTCTGCAAGGACTATGCACTTCTGACCAAGTTTCTATAAGTTACGTGATCTGAACTTAATTGTCTTCCTCCTTTGTATTTATCAAGAACATCCTTTCATTAGAAATAGGAAAAGATTAGTCCTGTCTCAATCTGTCTGTATGTACGTGCCCTTTTCACCCTGCTATGGAAACCTGCTTCATAACTAATCTGGAGAGCATGTCATCTGTGTCCTGCCTCTTCACCTCTGAGCTGAGTCACTCTAAGGTCTTGAGTCACTCTCAGAAGAGTAGTTCTGTTTCGAAAGGGAGCTGAAGAAAATACTCATCGTATTATTTCAAGTCTGGCATCAAATACATTCTTCTCTGCTCACAGTTTAAGCCTGTCTAATATGAGAGTGTTCAAACGATTGGCATATTTACTGCTTCCACATTTGTCTTTGAAACAGAGGAATATGCTTATTGTATGACTAAATGGAATAACTATTTAGCAGTTTTAGTTTAGTTGGTTTTTTACACAAAAGCTGCTTTCCTCTTATTGCTGCATTTGCAGTAAATGCAGACATAGGTTCCTGAGCTCGAAGGAGCTGGCTGAATCAGGGCTTGAAGGTCATTGGTCTGACGGGAGTCAGAACTTCTGCAGTGTGAGCAAAGTCTACGGGAATTGGAGCATACACTATTTCCAATTGTAATTAATAAATAATTTTAAAAAGTGATAAGGATAGTCATCTGCTAAAATTCAGTCCTTCTGTAGTACTTAGAATTCTTTTGAAAACCTGTATTTTTAAGGGAAGTTGCTAAACCATGCCACAGTACTGAGCTTGAAATACCAAGTCCAGTGTTTGAAAGCTGTGATATGGCACAGACTGGAGAAAGTGTTCACAATTGTAAATCCTTCCTATGACTTTGGAGTAATTATCAGAGGAAAAGCTGGTCAGTGTTCTGTTTGGCAAATTCCTCTTCAGAGAATACATTGTGTTGGGCTGATAAAACTTTAAACCTCTGCCAAATGTGTGCTGTGGGACAAGGGAAGGTTGTGTGTCTTCCGTCTGTCTTTGGAACTCTTAGCCAACTGGATGATCTTAATTTACTCACAAAATTAGCTTCTAGTACATGAATAAATGCTAGAGGTACATTTTTAACCATATTTAGTGGTTTTGCAGCTCAAACCTGTAAGGACTAGCTTAAGTCCTGTAACTCATGCTGTTCTGATGAACCAAAAAAAAGGAATACTTTGGTGTTGAAAATGGTCAGGGTGTCACTATAGTGTTCTGGTGTTACATGGAAGCAGAGCTGCAGTCTTCTGGAGGCAAATAGTTTTAACTTTGGAATGTGTCTTAGCATGAGTGTTGTTAACTGCATGATGTACAGTTGAAGCCCAAACTATTGAGTTTTAATGTAATTATTTGATGTTAAACACTTGGTTTCATTTCTGTCCTGGAGATAAAGGAATGACAACTTACTTTCTCAGCTGTGCAGAAGCCAGTAACTGGGGATTTTTGAATAGTTCTCAGACTACCCATTCCTGAAATCACAGGAGAATTTCCTCTTTCAATTGAAAATGAAAGTTTTGGTGATATATGCTCATAAGGGGAAAAAGTAGTCTGTATCATTTTAGCAGGATATAAAATTCTCAGGTTTTGCTTGCTTTGGAGCTATTAGTGAGTTCTAGTATTTGCATGTTTTCACGTTTTTGTGGGACACTGGTTGTGTTGCTTTCTGCCTCTTTTTTCGTAGCTGCCTTGCTATGAAGAGTAGCCTGCCAGGAGCTCTGCAGGGATTATTTTGACTGCTCAATGTGTATGCTGTCTTACGGCTGACACCAGAATTGTTTGTAAGCTATCATAAGCGTTCTGACGCTTAGTTATCTTTATGGATCTTTATGGCTTATTTTTTCTTCCACTCATTTTGTATACTCTGCATTTCAGATATGTCTTATGGGCTGTTGTGTCTAGCAGTCTGTTGTGATCTGTGTTAGGGAGGATACATCACCTTAAATCCACATTACTGTCTCTCCTGTGCTTTCTATGTTTTGGAATAAGCAAAATCAAGCACAAGCAAAGATGATGTGTGTAATGTGATTTTTGAATGTGATTCATATCTATACAACAGTGTTAGATATACAGGCTAGGTGGAGTTGCTCCTCAGTGGAATTCAGATAAAGCTTTTGAATTGAAATAGCCTGCATGTTAAGTTGTGAAATCTACATTTGTCTGGGCTTTTGAAGATGCTGTGTAGGTTACCAAATAAAGAGGAAATGAAGTGGCGTCTCAGGCCACCCCAGATGGTCACTTCAGTAGTGTCCTTGGGATGCAGTTATCTGACTGGAGTAAGGCAGAGGACTGGAGTGTGGGTTATTGGGTCAGCAACTGAGGATTTGGGCAGAGTTTCAGGACAGACTGACCTCTGCATCTCAGCCCTGAGTCACCCCTGTTGCCTGCTTGTGAAGACTTGCAGCCAGCTCTGACACAGGGCTTACCTGGGCTGTGAGTGTCAGTCTTGCTTTAATGGTGGCAAAGACTGCAAAATTATTTAACTTGAAGCCCCTATGTAGACACTGCTGTATCTGAAATAACTGCCTGTTTTGCCTCAGTATTTCAGCAAACTGTCTTGAATGGAGTACCCTAAATCCCTCAGTAAAACTGACTAAGCCCTGTGTTAGTGGCTTTACCCTTTTCTCCTGAGGACGTAGCCATTAATAAATTTCTCAGAAGTTTTCTTCCTTGTAGCTCAAATGAGTGTGAAACTTGGAGGCTTGGGAAGCATTGGCTGTGCCTCTGCCTGTTGAAACATGTACACCAGGGAAAAGCAAACACCGTGCGATTCACAGAAGGCTCTTTGCATCTTTATGGTTAATGGTGTTCTTGAGCATGAATTTTGTATGGAGAACAAGATTTAATCAGATGCTGTACTAATTCCACCTTCCCCTTAAGTGACAAAACTAATGAAGTAAGGAATGGTCGCTTAAATGAAGAGGTGAAGTCTCCCTAATTTAGCAGGAACAAGTAGGTTTATTGTCTGCTTCCTTCTTTTGAATTCATCATCCTACAAAGCTATGACAATATAGTGCGTGGAGTGCAGGCAAGGATATCTCCTGGGAATGAGCTTACTCTTTTGTTGTTCACCTGCTATTCTCATTAGCTTGTCAAAGAAACAGTGTTAATTTACTCCACAAAGGTCTGTTGAAGTAAAGAGCAAATCTTGTCTGTAAGCTAAGATGGCTGCTAACTTGGTTTTTCTCAGCTGTGCTATTTCTACTATCAGTTACAGTTTGGGGATCTGTTACTTAAAAAGAAAAAAAAATCTCTCTTGACAGGTTTTATGGACTGAACTGGATTAATCTAGATCATATATAAGGAATTGTTGCCTTGAAAGCTGTAGAGATCTTCCAAAGGGGCCACGTTTTCTGCAGCATTTTCTGTGTATGCTCCCACTTCAGCACCCTAGTCCTTTCTGTGTGCAGTGCTGCTCCGTGCTCCTGTGCAGCAGCTTCCTTCCTCTCCACTTCCTCCTATCACACCAGGCTTCATTCTTTGCCCAGTGCTGGCAGAGCATGTGTTTTCCACTGTTTTTCTGGATGATTCAATCCACTGTTACCTATGGCAGTTCTGCCACGTGGAATTCTCCCGTCCAGAATTTCTCCACAGCTATTGCTGCTGGCTCTTGCTTCCCTTTCTCACCTGAATCCAGTCTGCAGGAATGGGTTGTCAGGGAGGAGGAAGTACAGCATAGGAAATGCTGAGCAGCCGGGAGGTGGAGCAGTGCAGGACTAGAGGGGAGCAGAAGGGTCTCCAGTGGGCTTAGGTGTTCCTTTCAGTAAACCAAAATCCTGCTTGTGACTTCAGTACTTACAAGGAGATTTAACCATTGCAATTTGGCAACATGCTATGTGACCTGAACATGGAACAGTGGAAATGTAACAGTTTTTCTGTTTAATGAAATGATTGATCATGCTTGAAAAGAAATCCATTTTTGGTACTGAATAAGAAGCTTTTCATACTGCAGTGTAGCAGGGTAGAAGGAGGTGTTTTTGATTGAGTGTACTGAAGGAACTTGCTGAGTTTCTTAAATAGTCACTCGGGCAGCAGGACTTTCAATCCTGTTAGGGGCTGTAGGCAGTGATAGAACTGCTCTGCTGAGCTCTTGCCAAGCAGCCTGAGTGAAAGGATCTTAAGGCTTCCATTCAGTTTATAAGATAATTTTTAACCTATGCAGTTGTCTGGGAAGAGGACCATGAATGAAAGGGACTGAACAGGATAGCGGAACAATTGTTAAAACAAAGCTTATGCATTAACGGAGTGAATGTGTTTTGGGTGGTTTTTTTAGATTTCCACTTCTGCAACAAAGAGAAATAGTGCTTCTTACAACATTTGCAGAAGAAAACCCACCAACACATTAACTTGACAGGCACTTGCTTATCTTAGGTGCTGCCTTGACATGAATTGGCAAAAGTTATTAGTAGTTAACATTATTCTTTTTTTTGTTTTGCTTTTCAACGGTCTGTTGCAACTATTTGCTTCAATGTAGCTGTGAATAGGATCCCTTGGTTTTATTTGGCCATTATATTTTGCATAGTATCTCAGTCTTTGCCTTCTTTTCTCCTAGCTGTGCTCTTCAGGTCACAAGTTTTTCCTTTTGCACAGAGGGCAGGAGGCAATGGGTGGCACCTTTTGATGATAGTTTTCACTGTGAATAAAATCATTCCCCAGCCTTGATACTTTATAGCTCTTCCTCTTCCCTCCAACCTTCCCAAGCTGGGACAAATCAGTAATGTTAGGTCTTTGTGGCTAGAAATTTAACTGCAAAGCAGCATATTTTTGTTAAATGCTTGTTAATCAGGATTACCTGATATAAGAGGAACTGCTGTATTGATTAAATACAAATTAACACTGAATATTTCATGCCTCTTCAGTTGGATTTGAAATGACATGACAGGGATTTTATAGTTCTAAACCAAGTTTGTGCTAAAAGCAGGCACATTGCAGAGTATGCTTGACTTTGCTTTAAGAAGCAGAAAGAGAATTGGAGGACAGAATGGGAAGATCACTCTTTAAAAGAAACTTTGAGGTGTGAGATACTAAAAAGAAGGATTCTGGTACCAGGAACACCTGAAACAGGAGCAGCAGAGGTTTTACTGGACACAGGTTAAGTGGCAACACTCAAGTATTTAAATTAGCTGAAATCCTTGAAAGAGAGGCAGCCTATAAAACCCCAAATGGAAAAGGCTTAGAAACCTTTCACCACAATAGAAAGGTACCAGTTTTGGGCAATTCATCATCCAGTTACTGTACTAGAAAGGTAGGCAGCTTGCTATGTAGATCTACTCCAAATGAGCTGAAACACCCTCCAAGTGCTTGCAATGGAATCTCAGTGCTGCATTTCTGTAGGAAATGCTGTTTTGTCTGACAATACAAATACTGATTTTTCTGAACCAGAAACTTAGTTTTGAAGCAGAAAATCCTAGTGATCCTAGAAAAGTTCAGGTAGGTAAAGACTTCGATTGGTGGCATTTTTCTTTAACTGGTGAAAACCATAGCAATGAAGTATTTTTCCCTGTGTGCAATATATGTGACACTGTAAATAAAGCTTGAACCGAGACCTACTTTTTTCTGCTGCAATTATGTGTAACTCAGCTCTGTAATGCAGAGATGTAATGCTCTATTTTTTGTGCTGTAACTATATGTAACTTAACTTGGTAATGCTGAGATGCAATGCTCTATTTCTGATGCTTGTGATCATGGCTAGCTAATAGCCTTACTGACTCACAGAAGAGTTTGTAAGGATGCTTCTCTATTTGCTTGTAATGTCACTTCCATAAAATCACCAAGTGTTTTTGAAATAGGCACATTTTATTTGCATTCCTAAAGGATTATGTAGGTTCCTTGGCACTGCAGGATTAACTTTGATTTACCCCTGGCACTGGTTTATGTGATAGAAATGCTGTGTATTGTTTATGTTTAATGGGGTTCTTCTGTTTTTTTCAGATTGTGAGGACGAGCTGCTGCATCAATAATCTGAAGAAGGGAGTTCTCTGTTAAGACTGCAAGAAGATACTACTAACTGGTAAACACTTGCTTGGGTTTCTTTGCTTGTAGAATGTTTCTTTGTTTTCCATAATATTTTAGGCCAAGGAGTACAAAGTATTTTGATCTATTGAAAGCAAGAAGTAGTTCATGCAATATTTTTTCTTTCTAACTGTCTGTGGCTTACCAGACAAAAGACTCAGTAGCAGTGGATAACGTGGGCATTTAAATTGGAATACATATTGATTAAATTCCTGCTCTCTCAATAGGCAAAAAAAGACTGTTTTTTTCCCTGTAGTGGCATTTTAAACATAATCTGTTTGCCTTTTTAGCTGAGTCAAATACAATGTGTCTGTACTGTGTTCTATATAAATACTATTTGAAGTGTGATAGTGCAAACAGTGAAACTTCAAATAGAGTGCTTCAGAGTCTGGAGAGAAAAAAAAGGAAGTCTTAACAAAGTCCAGATGCTTTGGAAGATGCCATTAATATGCTTATAATTATTCAATGGATGTTTGTTGAGGTCTAATTTTCACTGAGAATAATATATGATAATAAAACTAAGGATATCTAGTGATTCCCAGACACATGAAGTCATGTGCAGGCTGCTTTTAGGCACAGAACAATAATAGGATCATCAGTGAAGAGCTATGACCACTTAATAGCAGTTTGCCAGCCTGTACGTTAAGATGCTGAGCTACAATATTACACAGCAATCACAAAGAAAGCTGAGAATTTAGGACATTTGGATGTCTTGACATTGGTAAATCATAAGCACATTGGTAGTGGGTACCAGAGTTACAGCTCACTTCTCAAATACCTAGTGTTGTAGATGGAGTAGCAGTTTTACTCGGTAATTATATATAATTATACCTTATATATATGTAAGGTTGTAATATAACCTTACTATACACTTTCTATAAAGCTTGGATCTTACCTTTCTGTTTACTGCTGCCACTTGAGCTGCAGGGCTCATTAAACTTGTGTCAAGAGATGGTTCTTAGCCCAGATGGGGTGATGTGGCTGGGTTCAAGGATAAACATGGAAAGAAGCACATCCTAGCCAATAAGAAAACATTAGGCTGTCATGACTTAAACATTTACAGATACTTTATTAATCTTCACTTACCAGTTCATTTGCCTAAATTTTATAAGCAGTCAAGGATAACTTTATAAAGTTCTTTTGTGTAGCTGTTGCAGAGAATATTAAAAATACTTGGTTTGTTTACTCTGCCAAACCTAGATTAATGATAGCAAAGCTTTGAGAGCTTATAGTAGTCAGCAATATGCATCTGTCAGAAATGGCATATTAAAAACAAAGTTTGACTTTTTTAGTCTTTTTTTTACATAAAGATGACTTGCATAGTACAGCTATTTCTGAGCGGTAATTTCAAGAGTTTTGTTGCCTATAAAATTGCAGTTCCTGAAACTAAAATACATATGAGACTCATTCCTAAATACTGGGTTTGAAAGTGTATGACCTTCAGCTTACAGGAGAAAAAACCTCTGGCATGTAGTGTGCCACCATTTGAGGTACCGAAGCTCTATATTGCCAACGTAAGTTTTGAACCATGTTATAATTATCCAATATTAACTTTTAGGATAATACTTGGGATTATTCTGATTGTATATGATGTGAACAAGTAATATGTATCTGTCACTAAATTTGGGTGCATAGCTTGCCCTGCACAGAAGACTGAAGTCTAGAATTGAAGTCTTCTGTCTTTTTCCCTACTTTAACTTCCTTTTCCAGCCCATCATCTTCCCATCTCTCTCGGAGAGAGAGGTTTAACAGGATGGCCATGCTGAGTGAAACTGAGTAGTTCTGTGAAGTAGTTCTTTGTCTGCAGCTGTGGTAAAGTATTTGTCTTAATTCAGTATTTCTTTTAGGATCAGTAAGTCCTTTTTAGCTTGGGATAGTGCTGCACAAACTTGGTTTCACTGTTTCCAGCATTTACTTAGATTTGGGAAGACAGGAGCTGAGAGGTTGCTGAGCTCTACTGCATTTTAGACCTGACCCAGGTTCTCAGCCCAGGCCCCCAACTCTGGGACTGTGCTGAAAAGAGAATGTGACACATGGATGCTGTCTCCCTTGGGGCAGAGCTTGTCTGTGTCTGGGTGTTGCATGACTGGTGCCAAGATAAAAATTTTAACCCGGCTAGTCCTTGATGTGGTGCAGACTAGTCCAAATGGTTGTAGAAGACGTGCATGCCCATTTTATCCAGGTAGTGTTTCTTTTGGTTATGATGTTTCAACTGTCCATTATCACAGATACTGAAGGACATGCAACATTTCAGTGTTTGCCCTATTTTTCTTGTATTAGCTGTTCTTTTCCATTACACTAACTTAACTTGTATGGGATTATCAGTTGTTCAGAAAAGATCTTGATAATTGTCTTCTGCTTTCACGTATAATCTCTGATAATTATTCACTCTCATTTTACAGTGTTATCTCTTACATGCAGCTTGAACCTTGTCTGCATGCTTGAAGATTTAAAAATCTTTGCATGCAACTTAGATTTGTTCCCCTGTAATGATGATGGGGAGATGTTTTGAGCAAACTGATTAACATGTTGTGAAGTCTCTGTTCCAGTACTGATATTGCACTGTTGGTGGATTAACAGGTTTTGCATTTATGCTAATTGTAATAAATATGAAAACACCTTCAGTATTATGTTTGCAAAGTGGAAGCAAATGCATACCTGTCATTTTCTTATTAATTTTGAGAACTCTTTGTTGTGGCTTGTATAGCTCTTATGAAAGTAGCATTTGTCTGACTGACACATCTTTAAAGGTTTTGCTTCCTCTTGTGAAGAATCTTTAAAACTTCTTCAGTAACGTGAGTCTTTTTGTGCAAATCCCTTAATATGTGTTAAATTTAAAAAGAGCAGGAAAGTTTGTTGTCCTCATACCTCTGTGCCTAAACGTTTGAAGTGAAGAATCTCATGCAGAAGAGATACTGTATTGAGTAAGACCCTACTGCATGTGTTTACAGAATTCTGTTTGGTTTTGACTGGTGGGGAAGTTTATATAAAGTCAAATATGCTGCAAGAAATATAATGCTAGATTCTGTTTCGTTTTGCTCAGTGCTAAATGTTTCCTCTGTTAAACAAGGAAATAGGTTTTATAAATGTGTAGCTTTTAATGGCTGCTTTCAGAAGGGTTTGTTTGTTTGTTTGTTTGTGGAAACCTATGTAACCAGCATAGAAACTGGTGACATTACAAATGCTTCTAAAAGCTTTCAATGCAAAGCCCACCAGATACCAACAGCAGGGTAATGTGGGAACATCGGGGTAAAAGAATAATCTGCCACAGTGATGTTATAGAATGTAAATACATGAACAAAATTTGTCTTTCTGACAGCTGAAACCACCTGTACTTCCCATTTGTGCCACAAGTTTAAAACCATCTCCTTTGGTATTGTTGTTCTAAATATATTGTTGTAGGTTTGTTTGTAAATTCAGCAGAGCCTCTTGAATTGATTTTTGCATCCATGTGAAAGTGGATTTGTGGAAATGGCTCTTAGTACATGGAGGTTAAGTACTTGTTGTGATTTTGACACTGAAGATGATGTGGTAGAAATTCTGATCATGATGCTGATATTCTACCAGCATGCATTTATTTTGTATTAGTGGTGGTGTCTAAGGCAGAGAAGAGGAATAGCTGACTTGTTTTAGTCTGAACTGAGCTGTCTTGTATTTATTTGCTGTATTTTATCTTGAGGCTTGTTTAATGTGTCTCACTGCAATAGCACAGGAATAGATTGAGGTGTTAGAAGCTTTTATGCAGTGCTGTGTTTCCTCAAGTTTAATAGTGTGTATTATCAATGGAAATAATGTGCCTATGCTGAGGAAACATAATGTGGTATCTTTTTTCTCACAGTAGATGTAAAATAAGTTAAACGTTGAACAAAGATTGTAGTAATCTGCAAATGATCAGTGACAAGATTTTTTTCACTGTATTCAAGCAGAATTCTGTGTCGCGCTCTTCCAAAATATCCTTCCTTCCTTTACATGTAGTAGTCCTAATGCAACAGTTAATAGAGTAGTTTAAAAATAAGTGAGTTTTGAATTTGGTTTAAAGGCTTATTTAGTAAACTATGCTCTGCTTAAGACTTCAGCCATGCCGATTTGTTTATGAAGGTAAAGCTGCTATTTTTCTTTACCTGTAAATAGTTGCTCAGGACAACGTGAACTGTTTAATTCTATTTGTCCAGTAAGCCTTCAAATCAAAGGCATTAATTTAAGGGTTGTTTTGACTTTTTGAAAAGTCACTTTTAAACAGGGCAACAAAATATGTAAACTTTTCTCATCAGAAGGACATTTGACCTGAAAAGCTGTGCTTGTTGAGACAGGTGACTGATCATTCATATTAAGTTTTATGTGGTCTGTTCTATTAGGTTAATGTCAGATGTTGCTAATTTCACTTCCTGAGTTGGAGAAGAACTCTTAAATACCTGTTAAAGGATAATTCTGGGTTTTGTGGAGGGAGGATTGTTGGTTTTTTTAACTCTATAGACACTTGAACTATAAACATACAGTCCTTTAACTCTTCTTAGTGTTCAGCTTACTGCTTAACTACGTAACTGCAGTTTTATTCTTTAGAATCATAGAATGTCCCAAGTTGGAAAGGACCTACACAGATCATCAAGTTCAGCTCTCTGCTCCTTGTAGGGCTCCCTACCACTAAAAAATAACTTTAAGAGCATTGTCTAGACCCTCCTTGAACTCTGTCAGGCTCGGTGCCGTGACCACTTCCCTGGGGAGCCTGTTCCAGTGACCAGACAGCCCCTCAGTGAAGAAGCTTTCCTTAATGTCCCATGTGAACTTCCTCTGATGCAACTTGCCTCCTTTTAGGTGATCATGGAATTAATTTGAGAAATTGTTGAACAGAAATAGTGTGCAGCTGTTGAGACTCAGTGCCATTAAATTACAATGCAGGAATTAAGACGTTGTTGTATAGCTCCTGGTTTTTTTGGTTTTTTTTTTTCTGCCTGTTGGACAAAGGGACAAAGCTGTTGAATACACACAATGGTCCATAGGAGCTGAACCTGGATGTTCCCATGTTATCTCTCTCATATTTGTTACCCTGTATTCTGTAATTTTTGTACGTTTTTCCATCTCACATGCTACCCAATAAACATTTGAGATCCCAGGTTAACATAGCATGGTTAGATTCTTCCTTTCTGGACAGCTAATGATTGATACAATTGCTTTTAGTATTCTAATCGCCTGTGTTTTTACTAGCATAATTTTGAGACTGTATTACTGCAATATATAGCTGATTGAAAAAGCTTCTGCATACCCCGCCCTCTTCTTTTTTTAATTGTAGCTGCAACAATTATTGCAAATCTTTGTGTAGGTGGAGCTCACAGAACTCCTGGACAAGCTGGAGGCACTTTCAAGAGTCTAGTGTGCTGTGACAGTTCCACTGGCAGGAGCAGAGCTCCTCTATCCTGCTCGACAGAAATTGCTGCTCGTCCCAAGGCTCTCATGGAGTCACCCTTTGGAAAGTCCTGCCTCCTGTTGTGGATGAGTTACAACTGGAAGGAGCTGCCTCCGCTGAGATTTGCATAGTGGGGCACACTGGGGACCCTGGGGGGAAGGAGTTAAAGTGAACTGCTTGACTGTCACCTAGAAACTGCTCAGCCCTGAGCCTGTGGCAAAATTTACTGTGGCTGCTGTCCATAGGAAGGGCTTTTCGGGCTTTTGAAAATCTAAACTGTGTTCTTTGCAAACTGAAATAAACATATCCATTGTCTCTGAGCAGCAGAGATGCTGTCTGGGATACCTCCATAGCTGTAGCATAATCAGCTTAGGTCTAAGTTCATCTTAGAATTTTACCTGTCAGAGGGGGTAACTAGGGCTTCAGCTCAATTTTTGATACTGTTGATGAACAATTGATGGTTAGAACTCACTACAACCAGTAAAAAGATCTTTTGGGTGGTAAGTTACTGTAATTCTTCTGTGGCTGGGACTTTTTTTGTGGTAAAAGTTCCTTGCTGTTCATATGGCCTATTACAGTCCTGAGGAAAGTGGTTTATTTTACCCTGAGCATGGAAATGTTGATTATAAGAAATAAGGACTCCTCTGTTCAAGCCTTAGGGAATAGGGCTGTGGGCCTTGGGGTTGCTCAGAGCTGGTCCTTCACCACTAATAATGTGACTGGGAAAGCCCTGCTGACCTTTCCTTGTCTTACTGCTTGTATTGTGCAAGTGGATGAGCACTGCTGCAAACTTCCTGGGGCAGGGCATGGTTTCATTTCTGTTATGATGTTGAGCCAGAACTGTGTTAAACTCTGCCATATTCCCAGTGAATTGTATCATCTGTGTATCTTAGATAAATAAGATGTTAAGTCACTGGGGTGGTATTCAGGAACACTTCACTACTGGGTGTTAACAGCATAACAGCAAAGGAAGCTTCTGCTGTGGAAAAACAGCTGTGCCAGGTAGTCATGGGGAAGTTAAATATGCAATGGAGAGCAAATGCTAATATCATTTAAAGGTGTAGGGATGATATCCCATATCTCTTCCTACCTTAGGAATATTTCAGTAGTTTCTTTGTGGAATGAAAGCCTGAATTCTAGAGACTTCTTAGAAATTCTGCTCGTGTTTTATACCCAGTATTAAATCACTTCAAGATTTGGATTTATGAAAGTTCAAAAGAAATGTGGGAGATAATATGTTACCAAAAATAGAAAGTTCAGTTGTTTGAGTAATTGACTATTAGACACAAGACTTGCTTTAATAATTCTTGCAGGCTTTTTTAATATTTTTTTTCTTGCGATAAAACTAGAAGCTGTATAGCTAGGACTAAAGTACCACAGCTCTACCCAACTCCAAGTTAAACAACTGAAGAAGTCCCATCTCTGTTTTACTAAAATTCCTTCTTTGTTTTCTGTCTACCCAACATTTATTTTTCTCAAGTTGTTTTTAGAAGTGAAAAAGTTTATTTGGCAATATTTAAATTAACTTTCAGATTTGGTTAAATCCCTTGTACTTGGTGTTCAACTAGTAGGGTTTTTTTTTTTTTTGTGTGTAGCACCTTGAGATGCAAAAATGAAGATTATGATGGTTTATTTTACTGTTTCCATTAAGCCAAAGTAATGGTTTGTTGTGGAAGACATGTGGAAGTGGATGAAATATAAATTTTCATGGCGAATACTAATTTTGTGTGACTATCCTCTTATACCATACAAGCTTCTCAAAAGTATCTTCTAGTTCCACCCCCCCTTTTTTTTTTAAGTTGTTGAAAGGGGTGTATGTATAAAACCTTGTTCCCTCTTATTGGTCTATAGTGCAGCATCTAAACTTTTCTGAAAGCTTTCATTAACCCCCCACAACAATATAAGATCATACATTAACTCTGAAAGGTATTGAAAAAAAACAATCTTGAAATTAAGATCATATAATGTGAAGCTGCTATGCAACAGTAGCAGTTTAGAGATAATGTATCCTATGAAAGTATAATAATTAGGGAAAATGAAATAAGCTTGAAAGATTATAATGGAACACTAGACCCACTGATACATTTGCAGTCCATTTCTATCATTAAATTACAAATTTAAAACATGGGTTTGAGTGTAGCAAGTAATACTAGGTACTGTGGTAGCACTGAGAAATTACATAGGATAGGGAAGGATTTAATGTAACACATGGACTTCTAAGGTGCAATTTTGCCTTGCCAAGATAAATGAAAATGAATGGAGAAGAAAGATTTGAGCTGGAGCTTTACAATCAGAAGTGAAAAAAGTGGTTTTATAGCAAGCAACCAGTACATTTGCTCTTTATGAAGAATTGAGGTCACTTTATAGTAGTGGTAGACTGCCTTTACTAATCTTAGTCTCATATACAATTGCCATGTAGGTATAGAAGAATCTTTGTCTACAGTCACTGATGTTAAACACCAGAGTTCACATCCATTTAGCATTGAACCATAGGTTCATCTGCAGATGCCCTGAAACTCCCTTTGAAACATGATCTTAGCAATGAATTATTTTTTATAGCTTAGCCATCTGTTATTGTTACTAAAGTAAAAATCAAATTTTATTACTAAACGTTTCTTAGTTTTCTCTTTTCATTACCCACAAGATGTGGAATGTATTTGACTTGTGGTTCTCTTTTGGACCAGGCTTGGTTTTTTATGTTTTAGTGTGTGCTTCTAAGGGGAGCAAGTTTTTTAGAGCTGTTTTCCCCAAATTTTATTTCAAGTTTGAAACTGAATCAAGAGAGCAGGAGCATCTAAAAATTGCCAGGGCAGGTAGTCTTTGAGCTAGATCCTGTTCTGTTCTGTATCCAAGGACAGTTAAGATTAACGGACTGAGAAGATCTGTGCCATAGTGCACAGCTGGTTCACATGGATTTCAAGTTGGTGATGCTTACCAAGAGGAGTCCTAGTGCAAGCTTGAGCTGCAAACTAGGAATTTAAACATTTTCTTTGTGAAAGCAGCAGCTGATTGTGTTTTGAGAACAACTTTAGTCTGGGTATTTCACATGGAGTACATGAATCCTGTGCAAGCTTTTGCTAGTAAGTAAGCTTGTAAGTTGTAAGCTTTCTGAAGTTAGTACTTTCTGAAGTTCCCTGATGAGCTGAGATACCAGTTGAGTACACAGAAAGTAATTTAGATTCTTGGTGCAAAGTTGTTGTTAATTATTTCGTACCACTCAGTGTTTTCAGTTTTTAATAGGCAGAAGAACCTGAGTGTTGGAAAGCCTGAAAAATCACCATTCTTGTAGCAAATCATGACTGACAGTCACTGACAAGTCTATGCCTGAGTGTAGAGGCTTCTTAATTAGTTCAGCCAGAGCTGGGCAGAAGACAGTGGTTTTGTACTGGAAGTTAATGGTTAGCTGTTCTCATGTGAAGTCTTTTTTTCACGTATTGCTGAGTTAAGCAGCGTTGGTTCGGTATGAGGTGGATGCCCAAAGCACAGGGCTTACTCAGTGGTTAGCCAGTTTTCATTGGGGTTTTTTTCTCCAGTTCCATTATTCACAATAATGCCAAGTTTACTTACTGCATCTTTTATATTTGGGTACAATTTGACTTGTGTCAGCTACAGGCTTTTCGTCTGACAGACTGAATGATGCTTGGTTTTGTTTCTGTTATGATGCAGTTTAGATGATTCACTGTTCATCTCTGATGGCTCTAGACAGTTTTCCATTTTGGTTCTTCAACTGTTGTGACAAATCTTTGAATTTTTGTTGTAGTTGGCCTGAGATGTTGGCATATGCTTTGGCCTATTTCTGCTGTGGTAAAGTTAGGCTGCCGTTCAAGGGAAGGGGTTGTGTGTCTAAATGAGATCCCTGGGATGGGATGTAATAATCTTTCTGCTGTTTGACTCCATGAGCTGTAAACCATTGAGTAAAGTTAATTTTCCTGCCCAGAACTTCTTTTCTCTGTAATGTAACATGAAATATTTGACTACCTCAGAATCACAAGGAATTGAAAAATACTGGGTCTGAATTATTCAATTTTTACTACCTATTAATTTGTACAGTTGACATGTCTTGTCTTGTGCCCGTTTGTGGCACTTCTATAGTAATCTGCAGATCTAAACCTTGAGGATAAGTGAGAAGGAAGCTCAGAGGTTTTGCAGATCCTCTATCCCGGCAGGAAAACTCACTCTGAACATGAAAGAGTTGTCCCTTTAGATACTCTTTCATATGAATTAAAGCGCATCCAAGGTGCAAAAATTAATTCTGTAAGGAATCCATTACACCAATCATTTCACATCTGGCTATTTTTAATGTATCTTTGCTGATGTTCCTCTGGGACTAGAGATCAGCAAGTTGATTTCTTATCCAGTTAGGCAGTGCTTTATTATATTGCTCAGTGCTAACCTCTAAATTTAAAATACCGTGATGTGAAGGCACACTATGCAAAAAAATCAAATACCTATCATCTTGCCAGTATAAACTAAGCACCAGCATCAGCTGTGCTCAGTGTGAGCTATTTTGCACAAAGGCTTGTTCATAGGTACTAAAAGATAGGAAACCAGTTAATGGGTTCCTGTGCTAACATCTCTGCCTGTTATCGATGATAGTCCAACTGAGCTGTAATTCTCAGCTCTCCCGGCTGCTTCCCTTTTGCCTAATGGCTTTGCTTTTCTCCTCCTGCCTTCATTACCACAAGAGTCCTATAAGGCTTTGTTAATTATTAACTTCCACTCATTCATTGAAGCCTTCAGGACAAGCCACCTGAGCATCAGCACGTTGTTCTTGCAGGTGGTAAGTGCTTGTGTCTCGGTGTGTGCAGCGTTGCATCCAGAAAGATGGAAAGAGCTGAGCAATGCTCTTTTTTTCTTAATAATTCTGTCGGTTGGAAATACAGATGTTTCTATAGTAATGAACTAGTACCATTAAGGGACACTTTTTTTAGAAGTCCCTGGGCTTGCTGCTACAGTGGGCTTTTTTTCTTTCATTTTCGAATTTATTTCTGTAGTCTCCTCATTCTGATGAATTTAGGCTTCTTGGTTTTGTTTATAGCTCAGTCCTGTCTGATTTTTCTTTCACTCTTTTTCAGGAAATTTGCTTCTTACAGTACTGATGTGTCGCGCTTTGGTTTCGGTTTCTCTTTGCAATGTCAGTTGTGTTCAGCCCTGACCTGCAGGGGACCAGCAATTTCCAGGGTTTTATTTTTGTTGTGCTGTCTCAAAGCACAAATTGAGAGGTCTGAAGTGATAAGAAGGGGGGAAAAAACCCCATATTTAAAATATGTCTAATGAGAGTGGGTGAGTTTTAGGGAATTGCAGCAGCTCCTGCAAAGACAGCGCTGTTAACCCTGTTTTTGTCCTGAAGTACTGGCTGTTGCTTATTTCTGAGGAAGTAAGGGGAAGCTGAAGTCGGCGGGCAGAGGCAAAAGCAGCTGCTACCCAAACTTAAAGAAGTCGAGGGGAAAGCTTCTTTGAGGGACATGCATGCACTGGAAAGAATAGAGACTTAAATTTCTACAGTTGTAACTGTGTCTGGTCATTTTTTTGCTTATGTTCAGTTCTCTGGGCTATGAAGAGTCATCCCCACTATGGTCTCCACTTTGCTTCTTGCCTGTGGTGCTGTAGATCTTCAGAGCCTTCCCTAGCTAATGTTACACTATTATTTCCTGTGTAGCTTTGAATAACTGTAATACTCCACATCTCCTTTAAACTGTACTATTAACATAATTATTTCACCATGTTAAGATGGTGGTAATGATGTATACAGCACACTGAGGCTGTCCAAGAACACTAGTTTTCTTTGTTAAGCAAATGATTTTCAGTGGTGACTTGAAAATGCCTTCTCTGGAGGTCAGCATGCAAGCCTTAAATTTTTTCAAGTACACATTTGTGTGGTTGGATAAAATCTTGTGTGATTTTCTTGTTAAAGCAATGTGAAATGCAAGCGGAACAGTTTGCCACTGGTATTTTATTGCAGCTTTGACTCTTTAGTTATTAAATTTATTCTGGAATATGTGTGTTTATGGATTATCTAATATGGCAGCCTTTTTCCATGGAAGCAAATTCATTGCCAAATAGTGGCATTCCCTATTTATTTGTATGCCTAGAGATAAAACGTAGTTCTGAATTATATTTTCTTAGCATATTTTTTAAAAGTCCCAGTGGCATATGGATCCAGGATAGTGTTTGTGAAGTAGAGACACAAAAACAGTGTGTCTGGAACAGATGTGTGTTTGCTTTTCCAAGGTCACATTGCATTGCATTTAAGACTTCTGGTGCAAAAGAATTAATTTCCATAATCTCTTTTTTTCTTTTAAAACAGACTGGAGGCCAAGAACAGAGTGCAGCACTGGCTGTAGGTAAGAATTGAAACGTAACCTGCTTGAAAACTGCTGACAAATAAGCAAAATTGTAGTGTGTTAAAGGACAGAAAATGGGACTCTTTGAATATTAGTAATTTTCCCTTCAAGAACTTGTTTTCCCTCTTTTCCTTCAACAGCTCTTGAAATTTGTGGTGTTCTCTGGGAGTCCTGATCCCTGACCGAATTTATGCCTCTGTTTAAAGGTGCTAAACCAGGCTGTGCAAGGGTTTGGTTTTTGCTTGCACAGGGCCTCACCACACAACCTGGTGAGGCTGATTTTGAAAACTCTACACCAGAGTGATGTGAAGTCCCATTACTTCAAAGAAGGCATTTTTATTGTGCACAGAGTTAAAGTGGTTTGGCCACTTGTGTGAACTTCTCCTAGAAGACTGTGCAACTTCCTGAACAATTTGAATGAAGAGATAATGTTTTGGTGGTTTTTCTCTCTGTCTCTTTAGTAAAGCTACTGTGTAGCTGAACCAGATTCCTTATGCCAGAAACCAGTACTCTGAACCAGTTTGTGAGACTGAAGAGGTAGCACATGCTCATGTGATGGATTTAGCTCTTAGTTTTATAACCTGCTGCTTGTCACCTAAGCTACTGCATAGAGTGTCTGTGTTATACTTCATGTTTATTGTGCTTTGCCAGCACAGCTATCCATCTTCTGTCACATTGGGAAGGTAATGGTTCCAAACATGAGGTAGGATTTATTTTTTTTCTGTTTTTGATTAATCATCAAAAAGCCTTTGGATTCTGGGGAGCTGATTAAATGGATTTGTGTGGTGGGTTAATCCAGGCTAGATGCCAGGTGCCCACCAAAGCCACTCTGGCACTCCCTTCTCAGCTGGAGAAGGGAGACAAAATACAACAAAAGGCTCATGGATTGAGATACGGGTGGGGCGAGATCATTCACCAGTTACTGTCACGGGCAAAACAGACTCAGCTTAGGAAAATCAGTTGAATTTATTGCAAATCAAATCTCAGCTCCTTCCCCCCCACCCCTCCTTCCTTACTAGGCTAAACTTTATCCCAGTTCTTTGCCTCACCGCTCCCTGCTCGGTGAGGGGAGTTGGGGAGTGGGGGTTACAGTCAGTTCATCACAGGTTGTTTGCTGCTGCTGCTGCTTCCTCCTCAGGGAGAGGAGCCCTTCCATGCTCCAGTGCATGTGGGAAGGGACACCCCTCCCACAGGACACAGTCCACAAGAAACTTTTCCAACATGAGTCCTTCGCAAGGGCTACAGTTCTTCACAAACTGCTCTAGTGTTGGTCCCTTCCATGGGGTGCGGTCCTGCAGGAACAGGCTGCTCCAGTGTGGGTCCCTCACAGGTCCTGCCAGGAGCCTGGGCTTCCCACAGGGTCACAGCCTCCTTTGGGCATTCACCTGCTCTGGTGCAGGGTCTTCCACAGGCTGCAGGTGGATCTCTGCTCCCCTGTGGTCCTCCATGGGCTGCAGGGCTCAGCTGCGTCACCGTGGACTGCACCACGGGCTATAGGGGAATCTCTGCTGCAGTGTCAGGATCACCTCCTCCTCCCTCTTCCTCACTGACCCAGGTTGTCTGCACCCTATTCTTGGTGTCTCTTATATATTCTCACTTTTCTCTTCTCTGGCCACAATTACTTCTGTGCCATAACTCTTTTTTTTTTCTTCTTAAATACATTATCCCAGAGGTTCTTCCACCGCCAGTGATGGGCTTGGCTTTGGCCAGTGGTGTGCCCGTCCTGGAGCTGGCTAGCATTGGCTCTGTCAGACATGGGGGAAGCTTCTGGCAGCTTCCCACAGAAGTTGCCCTCATAACCCCCCTGCCACCACAACCTTGCCACACAAACCCAATACGTCATCAGTTTTGTCAACAAGAGTAGAAAACATTTTCTAGTGCTGTGTCCAAAACTATTTGAATCCTCCATGCAGAATTAAGAATATGTGGCGTATAAATGTGTTACTAAAGTAATTGTCTTTATTTTGGTGCATAATTCATGTTCTAAAATACTTACTTTGCAGAACTGCAGGTTTTGATGACCTGTCACATTTTTGTCGTTCTTAGGAGAGTTTATGATATTGCTAGTTCAGGCCCACAGTCCTTCTTGCTTACTGACTTGTGTCTCTGGGTTAAGGAATGAGTCTGGGAACTGGGCAAGCATACAGCAATATTTTCCAAATCTTTAATAAACCAATGGAAAAACATCCAGTGCCAGCAGCAGTAGTACCTTTTTCCTTTAATAGCTTTTACTTACAAAGTCCTTGGGGATGTTGGTAAAGCTGCAGTTGGAACCAGCGCAGACTTTTAACTCACAGCATCGTGTGCATTTGCAAAGGATACATTATAAAAGTCACTAAACTGAGTCAGGCCATGGGTCTATCTAGGCAAGTCCAGGCACCAGAATCACTATCTTTCTTCCCTCTGCTTGTGTGCACTTGGTTTTGCACATCCTTTCACACCCTCCATTTACTCGTCTACTAGAGCAGTGCTGCTTCTGCTCAGGAAGGTGAGAGTCATGCAGAAAAGCTAGGAAAACTCAAGGAGCATTGCTGGGAATGGTACTGCCTGCAGGAAGAGGAATGCTGTCCAGCAAACGGCTACAGCACACAACAAATAACTTCAATTTTCTCTGAAGAAACTGTGAACCAACAGTGTTTCAGGTATTGAAGGGAGAATGTTTCTAAGTCAAGGTGGTGTGGTGTCCACTTCAGCAGAAGCTAGGGTGTCAGACTCCTGATGCTTTCAACTTCTCCAGCTATGCCAAGATAAAGTTAGCTGCCAGGTGCTTGACAGCATCATAAATCATCAAGGAATCACCAGTGTTCAGGGTTGGGAGGGACTGGCAGAAACCCTACCCAATAGCATATACTGGAGACTATGGAAAACTTTGGTTAAGCTTTAAAGAATGGGACAAACTGAGCTAGATGTTGCTGTTGAATAAGCTTAAAACCTGAAAAAAGCTTAATATCCAGTAAAACCTGAACCTTTGTGTGAGCAGGTGCTTAAGGAACAGTGGGAACAGGGAGACCAGGTATTTGTGGTTATTCTAGTATGTATTTTCAGGTCAAGTATTTTTCAGAGCCAGATGTGATTATTAAATGTATTCAGTACTCTTAATATCTTTCCATTCTGCATGTGTACCTGGTTTTCCCCAGGAACTGCTGCAGACTTCTTGTGAGATGGGATGAGATGGACCTGTAGAGTTCACAGATGGACCAGTGCAGAAAATCCTAACTCTGAATGATATTCTATATATTTGTTACTGATCTTAAAGGATGCAGGTTGTATGATATATCTGAAGAATAGCAAATGTTTCTTCGTATTTCCAACAGGTGGATGAGAATTAATTGTCTTACAGTATCTTAGCCTTACTGGGCACCTTTAGTTTGATTTTAAGGTTAAAATAAAATTTGAGATGATGGGAGAAATGGAAAATGGAATAAAAAATTACCATATTTTCACAGCTGAGGAATCTAGACCAGTGTGGTCAGGTGGGGTTTTTTTTGTGTAGGTGGGGTTTTTTTAACACTTGCTTTCCAGCAAGAAAAGCTATCCAGGTTCAGTAAAAGTAGTTGGTGCTATGTCTTATGAGGGGATCTGAAGAAGTAACTGGATGTAACAAAGATGACTGTAGATCCTTGATCTTGCAAGGAGTCTCTTTTGAAACTTCAAATAAATAAACAACCATGTAGAGACCAATTTTATCCTGCCTGCCTAATGCCTATCTGTTACTGTTTCTGAAAACAGATGGGATGGGAAGGAGCATCATCCTGCTACTCATCCTCTGTTGTACCATCATCATCTTGATGTGCTTCATTAGCCTTCTGTATCCTGGAAACATACCGTGTCTGACTGCTGTTTCAGAACAAGGAAAGTCCACAGAATAATCAGAAAGCTGTCCTGAAATATGGAAACCTGCCCTTCCAACTCTGTGATTTGGAAGGCCATAGACCTCCCCTTCCTCCTTGATATTTCAGAGCTGCTGTGTCACTGAACTGAATTCTCAGATGGACAGTCAGTGTCAGGTTCATACACACAAGGTTTGTGGTTTAGCACTGTGACATTCCAGTAGAAGTCCCTTGAGATGCAGTATGTTAATGGCTATTTATATCCATCAGCTTGATGGCGAGATAATTTGCCATAACATCATTAGTGCACGATTGCAAGCCAAGGCACTGAAGAGATGCAACGTTTTTGGAACTGAACTCGAAGAAAACATTTTACCTGAGTGTTGCAGAGCGATGTGGGTGTTTGCACTCCTTGTCCTGGTGCATTAGATGGCAGCACTGCCAAGGCTGTGGGATCCTCAGTGCTGCTTCAGGCAGCTCTGATACTGACACATGTGGCTGTCTGATAGATGGGAATTCAGCTACTCTGAAAGAAAACCATTTCCAAATCACACTAGGCTGGAAGAGGAGTGCTGTTTCACATGTGAAATACCAACTGAAAAATGTCACATCAACTGGACTAGTTAGGAAGTTAGGAATTGAAACAATACTTTTTTTTTTTTTTTTTTTTTTTTGTAGCATTTAGATAAAACTTGCAGGTTTGGTTTTGGGGTTTTTGGACTTTTTAAAAATTTTTGGTTGGGGTTTTGCTTTTTTTCTTTATACAGAGATGATTGGCAGGAGAAGAACTTACCATACAAATTATTGTTCGGTTTGGTTTTTTTTGGAGACGCTAGCTTGAGGGTTCTTAAATTATAGGCTGACATCCTGGAAATATGAAACTTAGTAATGTGGTAGAATAGCATAGTTTTAAAAGGCATGCCATCTTTTGTAGAGTAAGCAGCTTTTCTCTAAAAGAATAAAAAATGTGTAAATCTGCCACAGCTCTTACTACATGGGTTTTTTTGTATCTTTATGTGCATGATAAAAACGTTCCCGGTTTACTTTGAAAAAGGCAGGCTTCGAGGTCAGTAAGCGCTCCCAGGATAAGTCGCAGGACCGAACGCAGTGCTCGGACGGAGGGAGGTGGCTGGTGCCGAGCTGTCGGGCGCTGGATCCGCTGCCGTCCCTGCCCCGGGAATATCCAGCGGTCGGGCGGCGGCCTCTGTTGGGGAATCGCAGCGCTGCAGGCGGCTCTGCGGCTCCGGCGCAGGAGGAGAAAAGCGGAGTGTAAATCTCATTCCGGTGGAAATGTCCCCGAACTGCAAAAAGTGGGTTTTCCCAATGACTGCAATGTAATGGAGTTTAAAAGAGCATCTTGCAGAATTAAGTTAAAGCATGTTGGGCTTGTGTCATTTTGAAAAAGGAAAGCGTAATTAATTATTTTTTAGCCCCAGAATTATGCTTGGAAAAATTGTGCAGTTACTTGCTGAAGGGTAAATCAGAGCAGATTTCAGGAGCATAGTCTCTGCCCTATTCAATACAAGTTCTGTTTTAAAAACAAGTGTAATTCTTCCAGACAAATTGGGTTTATTCCAGACTTGTGGGAGCATGCTTAGTTATTTTATTGTAGCCCCTGTCAAATACGTTATTCAGTGTCAGCTGTGCCACTAAAATGTTCCTAAATTAACAAGGCTCTAAGACTGCTTTTAAAGAAACTGTGGCTTCTTCAGTGCCTTTCCCTTGATTTCCTCTAAGAGGAAAAATGGACTGAATAAACACTGCCGTGACCGTACTTTACAATTCTGGTTTTGAGGAATGTGAGTCTATTCACTAGTCTGTTTTCCCTGGCAGACCTCCATCCTCCTGATATGACAAGTTTTGAATTCAGTTGTGTTCTAAAGGAGACTTTATTGATGATGTGTGATCTTAAAAAAAACCAAAAATCCCAGAAAGAACTTCAGCTAAAACAGGTTATTGTATCAAAGTCAGTTTGGCCAAAGGAACTGACATCGGAGGCAGCCTCAAACAGGTTTTCAGTAGTCTGAATACTTACTTTCCTGTACAAAACCATTTCCTATCTGGCTGTATAATTTTTTTTTCCACGACTCAGATAAGATGCTAATGCTTGAAGCCCCAGTAATTCAGTGATAGAGGCTGTTTTAGGGGGTTTGGAGGGGGATTTTTGACCTGCATATATTTTGCTCTTGTGGTTGGTTTGCAGTCCCCGGTTTGCGGCCACTGGGTGTCAGCAGTGCAGAGCCGTGTGCAGGTCTGGGCATGGGTTTGGACTGGGAGCTGTGTCCCAAAAGTGTCCGTAAAAACTGCTGAAGTCTTAATGCTTGCTTGAAGAGCTTGTCCATCGATGAAATAAAACTGCGTGTTTTGTGCAGAACTGGGGATGGCTCTGGCACTTCGCTCATGTGTGTGATTCAGCACGTTCACACAGGCGGCACAATTTGAACTGTTACCTTTAATATTTGTGATGTTGCTAGAGCTATGATGAACCCTGAAAATGAAACCAGCTTATCCAAAATATAATTTGTTTCAAGCTAATGGCACCAAGCTTGTCCTTCCTAAATCTAAAGGTGATAATGATTGATAGCTGCTATTTTTTTAAATATTGACTCTAATTATTTATTTTCTGGTATGTATGATATTACTTTGGGATTTTGTATCATGGCAGATCTTTATTATTTTAAAACACCACTGACATCAATAGTAGGAATTAGAATGTGTCAGAAAGTATCTCTGCTACTCTAGCGCTTTTCAGAAGAGAAATAAATGTGCATTTGTCTAGGAAAAACTTGTTTGTATCCAGGGAGAAAGTTACAGCCATCAGAAAAGAGTGATTCCTGCAGTGCATTTTGCCAGCCTGTTTCCATCTCTGCAGCAGTCTCTAGCATTTCAGGTCGAGGGCAGAAATGCTCTCACTGGCTGTGGAGCTTTGCTGCTTCATTGGCAGAGGAAGCCACCCAGGATCCCATAGGCTGCCAGGCTGTGATGCCATGTGTTGCTAAGGGCTGCCTTGGATTCAGCTGATGTGGGCAGACACCTATTCGCTGCCTCTTTTTTTCTTTTTTTTTTTTTTTTCCTTTCTCCCTGTTCATGGCTAGATACTGTTCAATAAGCCTTGAAACAATTGCCAGGCTGATAGGATTATCCTTCTAGAAAAACGGTATGGGGAGACATTCAGTGAGTGATTTGTTTATGTAGTAACAACTGCAAGTGTTGTAACACCGTAATAGTCCACTGTAATGCTAAGATTTCTAATGCAATAAATGTTTTTTACTTACTATTTTGCAAAAATATCTCCGAATTGGAGGTTTGTGCACACTTGTGGCCAAATTAAAATTTAAAACTCAAATCCCAGGAACAAAATGTTTGTTATTTCATTAGGTGTGTTTTCCATATAGTGTTGTGCTTAACTACATGTAAGATTTTCAGGCAGTACAGTTTTCATACTGTGGATTTTAGTATTGAGAATAGCCTATACATTTCCAAATGATGTTTTCTTGAAGCATATTTTCTTCAGGGATCACAAACAAATTTTTTAGTCTATTTATTTAACCCTTTTTTGTAGTTTGAAAGCATGCTATTCTTGCAATAGAACAAAAAGCAATGAACACCTTTGTAGTGTTTTACCCATAATGAGAGTAAGTTCTCCAGCTGCTCACCAGTTAATGCACAGTTTTTCTCCCAGGTGTGAGAGGGGATATTTCTTTGGCGCTCAGATGAATTTACTTGCATTGCATATTTCTATTACATTTCCCCTGG
This sequence comes from Callaeas wilsoni, assembly GCA_013398955.1. Lineage (NCBI taxonomy): Eukaryota > Metazoa > Chordata > Aves > Passeriformes > Callaeidae > Callaeas > Callaeas wilsoni. The sequence goes on along the minus strand of VWPU01000361.1, from coordinate 147,578 downwards.
GCTTAGCCTGGGGGGTCGGTGGGCACTGAAATGTGTTGGGGATGTTTTCCACAGGAAGGGCATGCGTGCAAGACTTGTTTTGAAAATATGCCTTTGCTTTCCGCTTGTCTGATCATGACTCTACACGCAACATCATACAACCCCATAAGGCTGTAATGGGCCAAATCATCCTAATCCAATGTGGCATTCCGTATGTCTTCCTCTGCAAGTAGGTCAAGTTTAAGCCATGTTCCTGGCTTGTGCTCCGATTTCCCATAACCTACTCCACGTGGCTCAAGTATTGTGCTGGAGTGCAGAGCATGCCAGCAGGGATTCTGAGCAGCCTCACAGGGACAGTCAGTTTTTGGACAGAAACTAGTGTTTTGTTCTACTCTGATCTCGTGATGTTGGATTCGTGGCAGGAGAAAACTTCAGTGGTTTAAACATGTGCTTTTACTGAGTCTTAGGCTGTTACTTTACCTAATGAGTTGCCTCTGGACACTGCACTATAAAATTTTAAAATCAGTAATGCTTCTGGGGGAGAAGTTGGTTTGCAGGTTTTGAAGTGTACTGTATTCTGAATGAGAATACCAAATAAAATTGGATAAAGGTTGATGCTCTGAAGCTGTGGAAAAACAAATAGGTAGTAACCTAAAGTGTGCTTCAGGCTGGAGGTGTGACTATTTTGATGTTAGTGATTACAATATGCAGTATTCTTCTTGATGAATATTACAACTTCAGTGTGCGTTTTGTTCCAGTTGTGCTGGAAGAGTTGTGGGTGAAAAGGTGGCTTAGCACCCACAGAGCTCACCTCCAGTCAGTGCTCTGAACCAGCCGTTCGGCTCCAAAACCCCCGGCTGCAGTACACCAGAATCAACAGTACTGCTTGAGGATGGCTTTGGTCTTTATCCAGGCTTGATTCTTTCTTGAATTGGGGCTAATTGATGTGGCAACGTGCTCAAGAAGAGTGCAGCTAGTGCTGGGACATGTCCTTGACTAGGCAATGGCAGCTCAATGTCAGGGCTGCTTAACTGGAACCACATCTGACTTCCTAAACCAGTAATTTTACTTACTTCAGATGAAATCGTGGACTTGCAAGGAAATTGGTGTTTGGTAAATTAATACTGGCTGGGCATGACCATATAACTATGTACCACATTAATAACTATGTGGTTAATTACCAAGGTAAGTCTTCACAGAACTACCAAAATCTTCATGCTGATGATGCTTTTACAGAGCATCAAATAGCAGAAGAGGTCACTGAAGCCAAATCTAATGGCTGGATTTGTAGACTGCTTCTCATGCTATGTGCAAATTATCATTATCTTTAGTATTAGAGCCAGTAGTGGTCCTTCTCTTGTGTGTTTTGGGCCCAGAAAAATTGCAAATGATGGGCTATCTTGAACAAAAAAAGAATGTATAATAAATATTTTTCATATCTGTCAGGGGCCTGATGCATCTCTGAGTTAGGTTGCTTTACTCTAGGTTGGTCCAGGTACTCTGCTGACACAGCAGCTTCTCAGAAAGGTCAGATTTCATTTTCCCCTCTGTAGTGTTCCCTCTGAGTACAACGGGTCAGCTCTGCCTGCTGCTCAGCTATACCTTCTGAAGGAAAATAATGTACAGAATGTAGGGCCATCTAACTTAGCTGTGCCACATTGACCTGCAGCTGCTTCCACGAATCTGGGAAGTTCCATAGGTGGCACCACGGTCTTGTTTCGAAAAGGTCATTTCAGAGCTCAAGAAGGGAGTGCTTAGCTTTGCCAGAAGAGTGGATTCTGATCTTTTGGGTCTTGCATTCATTACCTGGAATGCTAAGCTGAGAGAAAGCATCCTCCAAAAAATGCTAGAGAAATTACATCTTTGCAATATCTGTCTAGATTGAGTTTTCAAGATCTTCATAGCTTAAAGTCTTTTTGGATTACAGCTGTGAGAAATGGTTGTTTTCACAGTTCTTAAAACACAGCAGGTCTTCCAGTTTTAAGGAATGCATGAGATCCTTGAGTAAATGTTACAGTGCATCTTGATTGAAGTTTCAAAAATACTGAGTTTGTCCAGTTTCAGCTGGATTTCCATGCACTCTATAAAAACTGAATATACAGTGAATGTTTTGCTGCTAAGAAAGCAAACGTGATTGCACATCTTGTGTGCAAAACTCTTGTATGACTAAAGTTTATCAAGATTTTTTTCAGTACAGTGAACACAGGAGGAGAGAGGTTTGTTGGGAACTTCATTGTGAACAAGTGTTCAAGCAGCTTTGTGTTCATGTAAATTGGAATACATTCCTATAGCCCATCTTGTCATCTTGCTGCTGTCATAGTTGAATTAATCCATTACCATCAATTTCTCTCCTTTGCTCAGGGAGGCTCTTCACTGAGCTGTTACCTTTAGGTCAGTTGCATCTTCTGCTTGAATATCACATCGACTGTTCCATTGTAGTGCCAAAACTTCTGTTGTGCTTCTCTATTTGTTAAACTTAATTCCTGGGAAAGAAACCATATATTCTTCCTGGCAAGCTTTCCTGGGGGCTGAAGGTATTGCAAAACCGAGTCCCCAACTCCCTACTTGTATTAGGAGATGGTTGGCGCTCCGTGCAACAATCAGTTCTGCAGTGCCTACATGCTCTTCTGTGAACTTAGCTTCAAAATATTTCAACCCCGTGAGCATGCCCCTACTCTGACCTTCACAAGTAATGTTCTCCAATATTTAAAACATGTGCATGAGCCTGTAAACTCTTAGGAGACTGGTTAATATCAAAACAAAGGCAAAACCTACACAGAGGCATTTTTTTGAGATATGGAAAATATTTTGGAGGAGGGGATGGTGCGGCTGAAGCACAACGGTAATAGCAGGTATAGGAGTTCTCTTTAGGCCATTAGCACTATTCACTGCCATGTGTTTGCTGTTTGTTAATATTGGAATTGAAATATGTAATATGCTGTTCTGAGATTGAGGTTTGGTTTTTAAATATGAATCTGTAGACTGGGTCACCGTTATGCAGCTTCTACTTCTGTTTTTTTATTGGCCCTGTTGAAAATATTTGTTTAAGGATGCCTCTGTCTACTTCCCAACAAGAAGAACATTCATAATCTGGAAAACTCTGAAATACAAAGTGGCTTATTCAGTCTTGCGTTACAGAACACGCTTGAGAGATATGGAAAAATAATTTCTCTACTTTCTGCTGTTGCGTGTTTACATATGCAACATTGGTGCATGTGCAGCTTTAAAATAGTTTGCTGTGCTATGGGATAGAAGGTCCTGGAAAAGCTGCCTCTTTGAAGAACCGTGTTTTAATGGATTAGTTTTTAAGAAGCTGGACTTTGGTTAGGACTATTAGTTTTTCTCTCAGCTGGACACCCTAATTTAAAAATTCCTTGAATTAATAGGTGCTTCTCACAGGCTGAGAAGTCTGATCTGAATTTCCAGGAAATATGTTCAAATTATTAGGAAACAAGTCTTGCATTTCCTTGAGTTTCAAAGAGAAGGTTGAACATGTGAAAAAGCCAGCATATACCTCCTGACAAGGTGCTGTGTGCAGAATCCCCTGTGGTCACCTGGGTTACACTCAAAGTCACGGTGCTAAAAATCTAGATTCTTACCAGTCATTTGGTCATTCTGTACAAGTTGTTGGAGCAAAGACTTGGGTTATTTTCAGCAATTTGGGATTAATTGCCCCTTCCTTCTCAAGCTTTGTTTGATTGCTGAATCGTGCAAATACCAAAAAATAAACGTATGCTGTTCTTACTTTGATCAATAAATCTGTCAACACAAGTTCTGAAAATTTGTTTTGCCAGACAATTCATTTTGAGTTCACATTGCTTCAGTTTCCTTGACTCCTAATAAAGTGATGATTCTTAATGGCATGCTATCTCCCTCCAGGTAAACCTGACTCTTCAGTAAAAGTTAAAATCAGGAAAAAGTAGAGCATATACTTGTTGGTTGGTATAGTTAGACTAATTTGAAAATTGAATTTTTATATCTTATGCTTGAATCCAAATGTCAGATTGTTGATGGCTTATTCTTAAATAATTTGAGATGAGGTTTTTGGATGGTGTCTTTCTTGTCTTGCAGCAGCACTAGATCTAATGAGCTCTTGGCATTTCAGAGCAATGGTTATTAGGTATATTTCCAGCCTCTGTAAAACGTGGAAAGGTTCATAAAAAGGCTTCTTAGTTATGAAATGCAATTTTCATACTCCTACTGCAGGTATTGATTTCTAAAACTTGTGATAACGTTTGAAACTGTTTGGATAATTTATCTGATCTCAAGTAATCTAACAACTATTTAATTTTTCTTCCACTTTTCATTTCTTTTAGCTGGGATGTGACAGCAAACATAAGAAGAAGTGTTGAAACTTGATTTTTCTCCTGGTTTTGGAAAAGTCTAATTTGTGTTTTACTTGTAACTCTGTGATTTAATGGGAAAACTGTTCATTGACCACAGATGACTACTACTGAGAGGCTTTCCGAAATCTGTTTTGGATTACAGAGAGGTAGTAAAAAAAGTGTTATGATGACACCAGTTCCATTTGAGGTTCCTTTTGTCCTAAACAATAATGGGTTTGTTTAGCACTGAGTGCTGCAGTTATGCAAAACAATTGCTCAGTCATTGTAGGTCACATGTTCTTTATATGTATTAAACAAAGATGAAAAAGAGCCAGTAATTCACATCTTTATTTTTGTCAAAGCTTATAATTTTTCCAGTTTTTCAACAAATACTGCTCTCTGAGAAGAAGGGGCATGGAAATGCACTGTACAGTGCATGAGTTCTGCTTCCCACCAGAAACTGATGAATCCAGAGTGCGAAACACAAGGGGAGCCCTGCTCCAGTGAGCCCCAGGCGTGTACTTAAAATAGGCAATGGTTATTGGAACTAAATTATTTTGCCATTTTTATTTTTAGGTTTGCTGGCATGGGTAATCTCATTAAGGTGCTAACCAGGGACATAGACCACAATGCAGCACATTTTTTCTTGGATTTTGAAAGTAAGTCTCTCAGCCCTTCACAGCTGGTGCATTTCAAATGGTAACAGTAGGGTTGCTTATACCTGCTGCAGTGAAGGCCAGGGGACTCAATTGGAAAGCTAGAATTTGAAAGAGTTGCATGTGTTTTTTCTGTTGGTTTTTTTTTTTTTTTTTATTTTGATTGGTTGGGTTTTTTTCCCTTTTTTCCCCCCTCCGGTAGTAGCCAAGCCACCATCATGCTGCTGTGTAAATTTTCTTTCCATGTGCTTAGTCATTTTGGGTCTCTGTGGTCCATGATGTCCATCCATCTGCCTGCAAATCAAGTAATCGTGAAATGAGAAATTCTGTCAGTATGCCATAGTAATCTGTGCTGAGCAGTTGTTCACTGTAATCCTCTCATACTCAAGAGTGAGTGCTAAATCATTCCTGATCCTGCTTTGGTCATTCATCGTGCAGTTAATGTGCAGTTTTTTACATCCAAAAGTCCAAAGTGAAACTGTCTGTGTTTCGCAGATGTTTTAGGCACCGTGTGTAAAAGATCTGTGGCATATCTCTGTTAGCATTTTCTGCACACTGAAATGATGTGTCTTGATGTGATTTTCTAAGATGGCCTTCTGACACAATTATAAGGGCTGACAAAATTGAAGCTCTTTCCTTCTGTTGTCCCATCAGGTTAAAATCTAGCATGGCTAATGCTTTCAAATCTGGTACTTGGCCCTCAAGGCAATACTCCTGCTCAGGACACTGGTGCTAGGGTGTACTGGGACAGAACAGTCCCTGGCAAAGCCTTCGGTTGGATTCTGTCCCTTTCCCCAAGGGACAGCTGTGAGGATGTTGGTGACACGGTCACTTCTTACAGGAAAGCTGCACTGCTGGGGTCACCAGCTGTGCATCCTCGAGGTGGGGATGTCCCTTCACCCAGCCTGAAGGACGGGTTCGTACCTGATGGAACTCTCTGGTCTTCTTTTCCCACTGCTTCAATCAACTACATTTGGGCTGTTCTTTCTTATAAAAAGAAAATTTTCTTTTCTCTCATTCTTGTCTTGGCAGGTACCTTAACATGGGGAACCTTCTAAAAGTTTTGACATGCACAGACCTTGAGCAGGGGCCAAATTTTTTCCTTGATTTTGAAAGTGAGAAGATGATTTTATATATCTATTACTCTTTGCCTGCAGTAGACTGCATTTGTCATGTACTAAATGTATGTTTTCATTTTGCCATCCTTCTAACTGCTTTGCATGCCTGAGCTATGAATAATTGTTCAGCAGACTTTGGTAGAAAGCAGTAACTTGTTCTAAAATATCCTCAGGTCCTAAAATGTAAAATCTTGATTTCAGGAAGGGCTTTCAAATTACATTTGACTGTTTAAACCTGATGTGGTTCTTGTTTTTTAAACCGAAATTCTGCCTACTTTTAATGAAAATGTTAAAAATGGTTGTCATTATTTGAAGACTTACTGAAATTGCGGGGGAATACATGCTCCTTAAAGGAAGAACTGAAAATGAAACCTGATTCTCATCGCTTCCAGTGTGACTTAATAACGCTGCATCCACAGACTGGCTGACAACAGCTATTCATAGCTCCAGCATCATCACGTTAAAGGTGTGTATGTGAACCTTACTGGATCTGGCACTGAAATTTAACCTCATGCCTTCCTAAAAGGGGGTCTCAAGGTGTATAGAGATGAAATTGATTTTGAAAAGAAGAGACACGTAGCTTGTCTGATCAATGCCAGGTGTTCTAGAAGGTTCGCATATGTCACTATTTCTGCTTTTAGTTTTTGTTGCATGATACAGTATAGCCTAAGAATGGCAGGTAAGTGTTGCTGGCTTCTGCTATGCATGTTTAATTACTTTCTTTTGGGATGTGCTGTTTCTTTAGCCAGCTGTACATCAGCAAGCATAAAATAAGAAAATTATTGTTCAAGTACATTTTAACCATGTAATAGAACACAATGGAATAGCGTAATAAAATTGATGAAGTATTATGATATGGATAATTTGAGGTGCATTATATCATTTTGTCTTCCCCTGCATTGTTTTTCAGTTGTTTGATGAAACAGTAGCAGTTGTTAATATTAGTTGTAATATGAACGCAAATGCTTGAAGAAATACGGTTTTGCTTCAATGACATTTAAAGTTAGAACTTCTCTAAAGCCTTACCCTGTAGTGTTGATTTTTATTACTTGTCTCTTCTGAATGTTGTTACTGGAAGATGCTAGCCATACAAATTATTCATAAAGGGAAGATTATCAAGGGCTGTGCTCAAAAATCAGAAAGCAAAATTAGTCTAAGACCAAGTCTCGCATTTCATCAGAAGAGGTAAAATTTAGTGCAGTGGGAGAACTCGTGTGAGGCCATTGGTCTTGTGAAGCTCCAGCTTAAACTGCAAATATTGAAAATTTAATTAGAGTAAATGAAATGTACTTTAGCTGAATAGAAGAGGCATAGTTCTAAAATAAATTGCAATAAAAATTGCTGGTTTTTTTTCTTTTAAAATACAGATTCTTTAGCGATCAGTTTTGTTTTAAAATGCATGTTTTGAGCATGAACAGGATTTGGCATGAGAGTAAGCAGGTTGCTGACATGAAATGCTTACATACGCAGTCAAATTAAGTGACTTATATTATGGCTGAATTGTTAGACTGTTCTTTGTTCAGTTTGGACCCTGTTCTGCATTTGTTTCTGCTGCTATACTGTGTGTCCATGCTTCTTTCTCCTCTGTTTCAGATAGCTTGCCTTGACAGGATCTTGGCTTTGACACAGCCAAAATCTTTTCTTCAAGACTTGGCACTTAATCTTGTGATACTTAATGTTGTGGTTTTGTGTGGAAGGACAAGTAAGCTCTGTATTAAAAACAAATTTGCCAATTCTGTGTTACGCCTGGCGCAATAATAGGCAGTTTGAAGTCTTTTGTTCTTAAATCCATGTATGTCTTTGGAGTGAGCAGGCTCCAATGTTTCTTGCATAGTACCATAAAGAATTAAAAACTAATGTTCATAAAGCTTTGTAGTGCTAGAAACTTCAAATTTAGAAAGGTTTTAGACTTCTAACCATTATTTTCCCCCCAGATGTTTATCTTGGTGCTAGATTCCAGTGATTGGCGTGACTGTCAGAATCCATGCAAAACATATGATGAGCTGTAGGCTTTTCCTTGCCTCCACACTGGTTAAGCTTATGCTTTGTTTGGTTGTTCACCTTACCTATTTGAAGCAAACAGTTGTCTTGAGTACTCTTCTAAAGCCTGTGCAGTGCCATTAGAACATGAGCAAAGTGCACAGGTCAATATTGTTTACGTAAAACAGCCACCTAAAATGTGGGAAACTTACAGCTCAACTTTTATATTGGTGTCATTACTGTCACAGTTGCAAATCCTTTCCAAATTTACTGGTTTGAATAGTAGCTAAAATACAGTGTACTTTGAGATGGTGATCTCAAGCTAGTGCTGACAGTATCCTGCATTATCTCCAGAGAACTTGGCCAGGTTTCAGAGGAGCCACAGAGACAGCATTCTCCATAGCAATGCCAACAGAGATGAATAAATTATTTCATCTCCAGCAGTCTGGCAATTTTTTCCCTTGTTTGTGAGTTTTGTCCCAGACAGTTTCAGATGACTTGATGTGTTCTTTCCTGGGAAAAATCTCAGCTTAAATAGTTTGCTGTGCAGCGTAAACTTTTAACCCCAAATTTCGCTCCCTACTCGTTCTGTAGGCTGGCCAAATATTATTTTAGTAGTCACTAAATGTGTGTGTTCCCGCATGCAGTGTGTTGTCTCACTTTTGTAGTATTTAGTTCACATAACAGCATTTGTATATTGTTTCAAGTCTCCTTTTCTGTCTCTAGTACATTACCGTGTGAGCATTCTGAACTCTAAGTGTATATTGCATCCAGTGCAGTAACATTCTGATTAAATACAAATTAATTTAAAGATGAACTCTCATTTACTTGCAGAACCTCAGTCTTCTCTTTTCTTACTATTGGATTAAAAATAGTAAAGTTGCCCTGAATAACTAGGAGTCAACTCCTGTGGCCACAATATCAAACCTCAGAACATCGGGGTGAGCTGTGCTATGCTTGCTGGGTTTGTTCTTTCTATGGAAAGCATTGCTGATAAAGGCACAGCCTTGTTGTAACCTTGTAGCAGGAACTTAAATGGATGGGGTGAAGTCAAATCCATGAAACTGTGTATCTCCTTCAGCCTCCTGTTCGGGTGCCTGGCACTGCTGGCTGCTTTTCGTAGCTGCCAAGAGTAACTCCAGAAGTGCAACTCTCTTTCCTGCTCTGTGCGCTCTGCCTTGGGGAAAAGGCGTTCCACAGTCAGTGATTCTCAGGTGAAGGTCCTGTAGCTTGAGTCCTCAGGTACACACGGAGGGCTGCTATTCCCATGATACGGGAATGCCGCCTCCGTCCATTCAGGATGGTGACAGTGCTTAGGAGGAGGGACCTCTGCCTCCTTCTTCCCTGTGATGGGCTTTCAGAATACAATGCCCTGGCCAGCACTGGGAAGCAAATAAACCAATTTTGCTCTGGGTCAGCCAGCACTGGGCCCTGAAGATTTTTTATATCATGCCTTTTAACCGTACTCTGTCATGCCTTTTAACCATATTCTAATAACATCTTAAATGTTTTGTGAAGGGATTATAAAATAATTTAAATTTACTTTTTAAATTTGACCTCGCTTTTAGAGATGGCAGAGGAAATGAGTTGGGACAAATCAGGTTTACAGATGTCTTTTATTGGAGGGGACTAGGTTGACCAAAAATGAAATACATACCAAAAGAAATAACTCAGTACCTACTTGGTTTTCAAATAGATTGATATTTAGAAGTTTGCAATAATCGAAACAAACAAGCAAATAAAAAAACCCAACAAGTTAAGTATCAACTATTGGTTTAAGTTTCCTGGAACATTTTAGGGAAATGAAATACAATAGTTGGCTGATGACATCCTACACTAAGAGAGGTGATGATGTTGTTGATTTGCCTAGCCAGCTGTCCAGTGAAGACCACTAAATTTGTATCTGGAAGATGATTTTCATTTCTAAACATGGAGAGTCATAGTACTGCAGCTGTCCTGCTCGCTGGTGGGTTTTGAAATGAGGAGCAGGAATTCTTGTGGGCCCTTCTGCTCTGCTGCTCCCAATCTTGAAAAATGAACTCTTCTTACTACACAGGGTAAAGAAAAAAAGGTCATGAAAAATTAAATAGGCAGGAGATGTTCTCAGTGTGAGACGATCCAAGTGACAAGTCTTGATTGCATTATTTAACAACACAATCTGGAATGCTACAGAGCTTCATGTCTTAGTCTGTATTTCACTATAGCATTTCATGTTCGTGCATGAACTGCTGCCAGTCAACTGGTGCTTCCCTGTCTGCTCTTTTCCCTCATTTTTTGTCTTCATTTCTTACAGCAGTCTTCAGCAGCTTTCAAAATTATGTGACCTTTGTGATGATCTGAAAAGCACTGGCCACTTTTACTCGATGCCTAATCAATGTGGTGCTCTTTTATTTATTTATTTTCAAAGGAGTTACCAGGTTCTTTTTAACCTGTGCTAATTCTTGATGTTTCTCAAAATATCAGTTGAACTGTTGCAAGGTCTATATATAGGCATATTTGCTAATAATGCCCAGTCTTTATGCATTGAACTATAAAAATAAGGGGTGTGATGCAAAAGTAACAGCAAAATCCAGACAGGCAATGCATGTGGAATTTATTTTCTCCTAGTACAACTTTGTTTTCTCTTGTGTTTCTCTAGTGTGTAACACTAAGATACTGTGGGAGTTTTATTTCAAATGTAAAGATGTACCTAACTTCCATGGGAAGTTGTACATATGCATCGTGGAAAAAGCATTTCTAAAAAGACATTTTCCAGACTCTTCAAACTACACAAAATCGTGAGGATATATTGTCCTTAGATAGCTTTTGTTTGTCCCTATGAAAAAGAATCTATTGTTAATACCCTGATTTTTGGCGTTAGAAATAGTGGACTAAAATACAATGATGTTTATTCCATAACATATTCTGCCCATTTTAACAGAGAAGTGGGATTTTTTTACAAGAGCTTCAGTAACGAACAATTATTTTTTAAAATATTAGTCCCAAAGGAACTAACCTTTATAGCTTTCATCAGAATTTTAAAAGAAAAAATTTTGTTTCAGGTAAACCATGTTTGAGATACTTGTACTAGGTGATGGTTTTTAAAAGTTTAAATGTTTTGTTAATTCTTCTCAAAACATACTTCTTACAGAATCATATTTCTTTAAAAATGTACATGTAACTTTTTGAAATGATGACCCAATATACTTCTGGAAAGTCCTTAGCTAATTAGAAAAAAAAAAGAGAGACAGCTTATATCTTTAAAGACAGGGGACAAAAAAAAACCCGCTTCACAAAAGCTCACACTAGATCTTTTTGTTCTCAGCTCTGATTGTGCAATGAAGGCAGTAAAGAATATATTTTGAGAAATACATTTAGAAGTAAAAGATATGGCTCCTTTCCCAAGCAGTTAAAAATGAGGCAGACAAGATGAAAAATAATCTGATGCAGTGTTTCTAGATAACAATAGATGTGGACACCTCCTGTGCTATCTGCAGTGAGCGTGCATTTTGAGTGCTTACCTGAGTTTCTTCCAGTGAGCCTCTACTTGCACCCCAAGGTGAGATTATATGATAATCATAAAGACAACTCATCAGGATTTCTTTTCCTAACTCAGTTTTAAATAAGTCAAGAGGATAAGATCCAGGTGAATTTTTGGGATGGTAAATGAAGACACTACTATAATGAATACAATTAGTCTCTTGGAGTTCCTTATACATTGTAGTAACTCATCAGAGAATGAAAATTCTTGATGAGTTGCTGCAGGAAGAATTTGTCCCGTAGGTGATGGTGTGCCTATTGAATTCCATGTTGTTGTTAAATATATATACATTTAATATGTTCTGCTGTTTAGATGCCCAACCTACAGAGTCTGAAAAGGAAATTTATAATCAGGTGAATGTAGTGTTAAAGGATGCAGAAGGAATACTGGAAGACTTGCAGTCATATAGAGGAGCTGGCCATGAAATACGAGAGGTGAGCTAGAGCGTTACAATTGTGCACAACCTGTGGTTGTTCATTGTCTGATCCTAACCAAATACTGCTGGGGTTTAACTTTGCTTGCAGGAGCTGTTTTGGCAGAGCATGTTGTCTATTAAAACCACTGTCTTGAATTTCTGCTCTGGAATGTTTCTTTTTAACAGCAAAACAGATGTTGCTTGTTTCAATCATATTAATCCACATATGTAATAGCAAATGATGCTTCTCAGAGTTTTTTAGGGTATTATTGCTATTGATTTTTCTTTGTGTTCCCACATAAGCTCTTCTTGAGTTAATAGTGAATTTGGAAAGAGCATGGTGTGACTACAGTGCAATACTGAGTAGTGTTGACATCCTCTTGTATGGTCACTGGAGAAGCCTGGTTTGGTAATCCTAACACAAAAGGCATCTCATTTTCAATCCCCTTTAATTGGCTTTTCTTTACTAAAGTAGATGTTTGGAACAGAAGCAGAGTTCCTGTACAGAATGTCACTCCATTTTTCCTTTGTTTAAGAAAGGATGGGATAAATATTCTCCCAACCTGCTTCCTTTCTTCCTCACATGCAGCGATGGTGGCTGCTTTGCTAATGAAGGAAGGAGTTACTCACTGTAACATACTCTTAAGAAATAGTGTCAGATAGGAGGAGTGTCTTCTCACTCCATATCAATTTGAGATATTCATAGCCTTTCAGCTTTGAGAGTTTTTCTCTGCATGGAATTGTTAAGGTAGGTTTAAGAAGGATAACTGTGACACACAAAGCCCTTAGGAGGAGAGATAGCTTATTTGTTCTTCAAGGAAGGAGCGTGTTCAGGGACAGGCCGTAGGATCAGGCAGGTATGTGTGTCTGCAGAGCCCATGGAGAAAGGGGAGATGCTCCTCTGAGAGGAGGTAGACACGACAGGAAGGAAACTTCCTAGGACCAGAGAGGAGTGTGCTGCAAGCCACAGCCCACGGCTGACTGAAACAGTTCTTGAAATCAAGAATTTGACAGTGTAAATGCTGCAGGACAGTTACGAGCATTTTTCTTTCTGTTTTCTTAGTATATTTTCCGTTGCTAAGTAGACTAGTTTCTATTTTAAAAACCTGGTGAGGTTGAATTTAAGGTATTCTATGTCTGAGAAGTTTACTGTAAAGACAAAGTCTATAAATACGTCCCTCAAGCTGTGGTATATGCTGTGTCCTGATAGTGCTTTATGTTGTTGGTTATGCTTAAATGTTCCTACTGTAATATTTAGCCTGAATTTCAGAGCAGTTTTTTTTCTTTGCAAATTTGGGAATTAGTGATAGATACCAACATTAAGATGAGGCTTTGATCACTAAATTTTTTTCCTTGGACTAAGCACAGTACAGTTGTCAATTTTAATGAACTAGGTCTGGTTATGTAAATTTTCTTAACTGAGTAACTTGATTTTTAACCATTTCTTTATACTCTCTCCAAGTTGTTTTCCTGTTCAGGATGCTTACTTTCAACACAAATTTTTAGACCTTTTTGGAACAGACATGGGTTAGTACATGCTTCTCTCAACTGAAAACTTCTTAGTAGGTAGATTTTTGATTATTAGTTCTTCAAACAATTGTCCTGCATAGGTGTTTTGGTTTTTTTTGTTTTGTTGTTTGGGGTTGTTTTGTCAGCAGTGCATCAGTTATTCCCAATCTAAGCATACTTTTCTCCTCTCTTCTTCTAATTTAAGGCAATACAGCATCCAAATGATGAGAAGCTGCAAGAGAAGGCGTGGGGTGCAGTTGTTCCACTAGTAGGCAAACTAAAGAAATTCTATGAATTTTCTCAAAGATTAGGTAAGTGGAAAGGTGTTAACTTAGAGGTTTTTTGTCTTCATTAACTAGTATATTTGGCATATTCAAATGTGATCACATCTAGATCAACTCCATAGGGGAAAAAAGCTCATATTGCATCAATTTCTCCCATACACTGGATGACAGCAAACTTGCTTCAGTGGATACCTGAGAGGAGAGAGAGAATGGGACCATACTTGTTACTCTTCCTCTACTCCTTTAGTAACTCAGGAAAGCAGTAAGCAGCTGATTGACTGGAAATTAGCGGACTAAATAATCAGGAGTTAATTTTGTCAGTGTTTCTGATACCAAGAGTACTTAAAAGAGACTGTATTATTCCTCCCTAAACACTAGACATAATCTGCTCTGTGGAAATGCCTGGTCTTGGTTCATACACATGCAATACTTGAGATGGTACTTCAGACCTCTTCTGAAACTCACTGGTGTGGTAGCTATGCTGATAAAACCTATTAGACTTGTTTTTTTCACCAGCTTTCTGTTGTTATCTCACTTTTAATCAAATTTATTAACATAGCTTGTTAAAAATGTGTTTAAAACTTGGAAACTTTTTGCAGGCAAGTTCTGCTTTTTTAAATGGGTGAGGTATTTTTCTTAAGATGAACAGGAAGCTGGATTATAAGTTTATCTTAAATAAGGCATGACTTCTGCTTACAGCTATGTTCCTCTTGAATTCTGTGTTCTCCTAAAGGCTGAAGTATGCTAACACAGGTTACTGAAATATGTTCTACACAAATGTTGCAGGCAAAGCTTGAGTAAAACTTTTCAAGAAGTTTTTTTTGTGGCTGTCAGTGCTGATGAGACTTGTACAGCAATTTATATGTAAATATGACAGCCGTGACACATAGATAAGCAATTCATCGAGCCCCTTTATTATTAATCACCATGTATTTAGGCAGATGTATGTTTTAAGTCTAGCATGCAGAATATCAGCCAATATTGATACAAGAAGCAGATGCAGTTGTATACTGCAAACTCCTCTCCTGTCGTTCCAGAGGCAGGACTGCGGGGCCTGCTGGGAGCCCTGACGAGCACTCCGTACTCCCCAACACAACACCTGGAGCGAGAGCAGGCTCTTGCTAAGCAGTTTGCAGAAATTCTTCACTTTACACTCCGATTTGATGAGCTCAAGGTAAGAGCTTGTAATCAGAAGGACTAGAAAAAGAATCCAAGTCTGTTTATTGAAGCCATCCGGGTTGTGTTCTGTTCTGGAATAGAATGTGCAGTAGATATTCAAATATCCAATATGCTTGGCTTGCTCTCATGACCTAGAGTTAGATTAAACTGGAAAGCAGGTGAAATATTATGTTAGCTTTAGGCACTTGTTGTATTTCAGTTCACATTAATCATGTTTCTTCACCCAAATTTGGCATATCTCTTGGGATAATGCTGGTGCTTTTAGTTTGTGTGCACCCATAGCCCAGCTATTTTCTTGCTAATGTGCAAAGAACTAAGCTGAAATGGTAATTAATTTGCTAGTCTGATCCTTGGAGTCAAATTAATAAAGCAATTTTTTTCAACCTACTAATTTCCAACTTTTATTTAGAAGACTACTCCTTTTCTCATTCCTGTTAGAGCTTGTTCTGAATCTGAGAAACCAGAAGACTTTATGTTGTGCTTACCAGTTCCCAACATGTCACAGGCCTTTTTGCTTCAGGAAGTTGAATATTTTCTTGTTGAGTATATTATATTTCATGAAAAATTGTCTTTACTTTTCTTGAATTTGTCACAACTCTCTTGTTTCCATATCTACACAGATGACAAATCCTGCGATACAGAATGACTTCAGCTACTATAGAAGAACTCTGAGCCGTATGAGGATTAACAATGTCCCAGTAGGTAACCCTTGGATGAGATGAAATGTAGTCTTCTGCTACCACCTCTCTTCTCCATGTACAGAGCAATTAAACACTTTCTTCTGTTTTTTAGGCAGAGGGGGAAAATGAAGTAAATAATGAGTTGGCAAACAGAATGTCTTTATTTTACGCTGAAGCGACGCCAATGTTGAAAACCTTAAGCGATGCCACAACAAAGTTTGTGTCAGAGGTAAGAGTATAAATTTATGGCTTGGATAATGTGCTTCAGAGCACTGCAGGGCCAGACATAATGGGGAACACAACTTCCACCAGGCCTCGTCTGGCATCTAGAAATAAAACCTGTGGTTTGTAGCCTCAGGAAATGTAACGTGTCTTTCCCAGATGCTGTAGAGTTAGGGACTCCAGCCAGGCACTTTGTGTGTGCCTTGCCAAAAGCCAGTGGGTAGTGTCACATCAGTAGTGATGGCTTTCCTCAAAGGGGAGGTGGGACAGGTAGGTATTTTGCCTGCATTGTGGTGGTGGTTTAGAGCAGAAATTTCAGAAAATTGAAAGGGAAACAGTTTGATTCTTTGCCCTTGAAATAGGGAATGGAATTGAAACGTAGCTTCCTCTTGTCCTTCCCGAGACTCTTTTGTTACACTGTGTAAAGGCAAGTATATTACATTATTGCAAAAGGGAGAAGGAACCTGAACTGGAAGAGTGTTTCAACGTTTTGACACATCCCTATTTATCCCTGACTGCCTAAATAAATATTGGTGGTAAAATCCAGTCACTACAAGTACTGTGCTTGCCTTCTGGTAACCATGATGGTTTTTGGCTTACATGCGAAAAATGCACACTATTTCTTAGTAAAAAAAAATTGTACATTGCATGATTAATGCAAAGTTACATCTGTCTTTTAATTTTTTTTTTCCTGAGTTCTGCTTTATGCTTGAAATGCCTTAAGAAAATTGTCCTCTTATTTTACATTTCTTTCTGATGTTTATCTGCCACAATTTTAAGTTTTACTTTTACAGCAGATGAATATATTTGGCTATAGAAATTTTTGTCTTTGAAGGAGCAGGTTAGATGATTCCTTCAAAACTTTCCAAAAGTCAATCATCTCAAGGGTGTAATTCTTTGACTGCAAACAAGCAAGCAAAACCCATGTGGTAGCCTTTGCTCTGTAAATTGCTGCTCTATATGGTAACATTTAAAAAAACCATTGCAAGACTACCTAACTTACCATAGTCATGTTGATGTTCTTAATTGCTCCACATTGCCATGCCAGCAGATAACTGAGTTGACTTAGAGTTTTGTAGGATAATGTTTGACAGTAGTTGAATTGGAAACTGTTAACCTTCTTTTGCAGAATAAAAATTTACCGATAGAGAATACAACAGATTGCTTAAGCACCATGGCGAGTGTGTGCAGGGTCATGCTGGAAACCCCGTGAGTACAAACAGTGCTTGGGTTGGGTATGACTCATCTCTCTGTTTCAAACTGACTTGTGATGCATGAGGTAAAGAAATATAATTGGGATAATTAGGATCTGTGATGTTTCCTTTTTACCAACCTAGTTGTTTACCTTGACATGAAACCACCTTGTCTCATTTTGCCAGCCACGCAAATCATGCGGTCTACTTTTTTGAACATATTAATATTTAAAAATAGAATGGCTGTGGAAGCTAGACAACCTCTTGGCACTCTTTATAAGTGGTTTTCTCATGTATAATTCAGAGAAGTAGACTATTTGAGCATGATTGCCTAGGGCCTCCTGAAAGAGGGGCTGTGGGCAATGCTCTGGATGGTGTGTCCTTGCGGGCTGGCTTGGCTGATGGCCCTAACAAAATGACAGTGCTCCTCTCAGGGGAGTTCAGAGACAACTTCTAGGCATGAAGGCAGTCAGTTGTCTACTGTACATTTGAGAGGCACTGGGAGTATGACCAAAGTCAGACTAAACTTTGATTATTTTTTTTATCTGTTTCTTCCGTGTTCTAAATAGTTTTCTCTTGGTAAAATTGCTTGGGCATGAGCTATGTCTTTTAAAATAAGTTTCCATCCAAATACCACAGGACATTTGTTTTGGAGTACATTAAGAGCTCCAAGCATTTATATTCTTACTCTTCTTAGGAATGGATATTCCATTTTAAAAGGTAGTTAAATATTGTCCATTAGCCTGCCTTTTTTCTAAGTCAGAAGTTTGGGTATATATTAGAAGGTGACTGGGAAAAGTGTAGGAGCATTGCAGACAAAGTTAGTGTGTATTGTTTTTTATCTTTATTATTCTTTTTTATCTCTGAAAAAACCCAAATGGTGTAGAAGTAGGATCCTGTTTTAGGTTTGAGAATTTTTATTAATCTTCAGGTAACTTTCTAAACAATCATCTGACTTTTTGCGGGTTAGTGAAAGGAATAAAAAGAACTCTCAAAAGTTTGGTGTTGGTGGATTTGGTTGGGTTGGTTTGTTTTTTCTCTGAGGATTTATGGTAGAATTTTTTCTTTAATCTTAATTTGGGTGTTACTAGTATGTACTGTTACCTTGTGTTTCATAGATAATAAGCTATGTTTTTAAATTACAGTGAATATAGAAGCAGGTTTACAAATGAGGAAACAGTGTCATTCTGTCTGAGGGTAATGGTGGGTGTCATCATACTCTATGACCACGTGCATCCGGTGGGCGCTTTTGCCAAAACTTCAAAAATTGATGTAAGTTTACCACTGCTAAATAGTCTCTTGAGTATTTAAATTGTGTGTAGGCTCCTTTTCTGTCTTCCGGGTTCTAGTAGTAGACGTATACACTGGGTTGGTGCTAAACATGTAGCTGTGAGCAAAAATAAATATTTAAGTAGTGAGAAATACAAACTAGGCCTTCAGACATGTAAGTGGATCATGAAAAATCTGTTTTTATGTAATTCAGGTAGTGTCTAGAAATACTTGTAAACAGTGGTTGTTGTGAAAGATCCAGATCAGAAAGAAACAGTAGTCCCTGATTTGTTCCTCACTGACTGGTGAATAGCTCAGTTCACCATCCACCACACTTCAAGTTTTTAACTTTCTACTGTTGCTTGATAGTAAGCCTGTGGAATACATGCTGTTACTATGTGTGGTTTTGTGGTTATTTCAAAGGGAGTATTACCCCATTGTATTAACTACAGCTGGTCATTATTTCACTGGCTGAATGTAATAATGCTTAATGGATTTATGGTAAGCATGTATTTTTGTTCACAGTTCCATTTCTTTAAAGTTTGATAAAGCAGAGCTTGAAAGTTTCATTCTCTAAAGTTATCATGGAATGGTTTGGATTGGAAGGGACCTTAAAGATCATCCAGTTCCAGCCCCCTGCCTTGGGCGGGGACACCTTCTGCTAGACCAGGTTGTTCAGAGTCCCATCCAGCCTGGCCTTGAGCACTTCCAGGGATGAGGCAGCCACAACATTCAAAGTCATTCTCCCTCATCTTATCACTACATGCTCTTATAAAATGTCTCTTTCCAACTCTCTTGTAGTCCCCTTTATTTACTGGAAGGTGCTCTGAGGTCTCCCCAGAGGCTTCTCTTCTCCAGTCTGAACAGCCCCAGTTCTCTCAGCCTTTCCTCACAGGAGAGGTGCTCCAGCCCTGATCATCTTCATGACCCTCCTCTGGACTCGCTCTGGCACGGCCGTGTCATTCTTCTGCTGCTGACACCAGAGCTGGGTCCAGGTGGGGTCTTACAAGAGCAGAGCAGAGGCAGAGAATCATCTCCCTTTCTGTGCTGGCCACATTTCTTTTGCTGCAGCTCAGGACAGTGTTGGCTTTCTGGGCTGCCAGGACACATTGCTAGGTCATGTTGAACTTCTTGTCCAACAATACCCGCAAGCGCTTCTCCTCAGGGCTGCTCCCAGTCCGTTCTCTGCCCAGCCTGTATTTGTGCTTGGGGTGCCCTGACCCAGTTGCAGGACCTTGCACTTGGCGTTGTTGAGCTTCATGAGGTTCACAGGTCCCACCTCTCCAGCCTGTCCTGGTGCCTCTGGATGCTATCCCTCCCCTCCAGAGTGTCAGCCACACCACACAGCTTGTTGTCATCAGCAAGGTTGCTGAGGGTGCACTTGATGCAGCTTTTTAAGTAGCTGAGCCAGCCTGTGATAGGAAAATGTAATACTGAAAGCTTAGTTCCTTTCTAATATCCAGAAAATGTCTTTACACTGATGCTATTTTTAAATACTTATTTTTGATCTTTGACAAACTGAATATGAAACATTCCTATAAACTCAGAAGGTATTGTCATGGAAAAAACTGTAATTTTTTTAACTCCTAGATGAAAGGATGCATCAAAGTTCTTAAAGACCAGCCTCCTAACAGTGTAGAAGGCCTTCTAAATGCTCTCAGGTACTCCTTTTTGTTTCTTGGGATTTTTTTTAATGTTTTGATGTGAGTTTTCATGAATTGTCTAGGGCATTTTCTTTACAGTGAAGTATTCAGTGACTGTTACAGGGAAAAGTGAATGTGTTTATTGCAGGCCTTTTTCCAGTGTGTCTTGAGACAAGGATGTATGAGGAAGCCTCTGTGTTTTAACAGGGTTGTGAACTTGCAGTTGTTCATTCTAAGGTAACTTTTTCCATGCACACAGGTTAAGAATGAGTCAGTATGGCGTGGTAAGTAACTAGAAATTGTTCCTTTTCAGAAAGTACTTAAGGCATGAGTCTCTGTTTTTGCTGTATAATAGATGAGACAAGAATTTGCTACATTAATTGGAGAAGTAAAGAAAAATTAATAATTCAGTATATTAATCTAAAACATGCTAATTTGGGTCATAAAGCTGTATCTATAGTCAGTAAGGTGTTTGTTGTGTGGGTGTCCAGCATGGGAGAAGTGGCAAAAAGAGCCAACATGTGATGGGCAGATGAAGTCTTTGTTCTTGTCCTTACTTGGAAAATTATCATTACTTTGGTAACAAATAACTGTAACTGGGTGTTGTTACTCATGCACTTGCTTGGAATGTGGCAGCTTTACTTTGTCTTGTCTGAAAGTGTGAAGTTGTGATTTGTTTTCCTTATCTGTGGTGAAGCTGCTTTAATTTAATTTGCCCTCTTTTTATTTTTTGTGTGATGATGTGGTAAGGAGTGAAATAATGTGATATTGTAGGTGGGTTCTTTTGCAAAATTCTTTCAGATATTAGTTAAAATTTTAAAAATCCATGCCTAATCTGAAACTTCATGTGATTATTTCCATGCTAAAGTGATGTTCATCTCTGAACTTCATGTACATAATCTGTCTTTGAGATGATGATCAGTAAAAACACAGGCTTCCAAAGGGAAAATGCTGCATTAGCATTTATTTTCTGACTAGTTTATTGTGATTGCAGCTGCCATGAACACCAGTCTTTACTCGTAGCCCATTTTTACCCATTGTTGTTAACATTATGAAAGTACATGGAGAGTGTAGTTCAGGTGCTCACTGCATTGAGCAGTGACATTAACTTTTGGTTAATTACACAACCACAATTAACTTCATGGTTAGCAGTGTAGATCCAGTCCATGCTCTCCAGCTGTCCTTTCCCTGCTCCAGCCCTTTCCGTGCATGGGTGCTGTAACAGTCCTGGTTTTGTACATTTGATTATTCATCTGGGTAGGATATTTAAATCTTTTCTAAACCGTATTTGGAATTGTTAGGAAGAGATGCAGGGATGAGCTGCTGTGTGCTCATGTGATGAAAACAGGTTCAAGATGTCATTGTGGCAAATGAAGTCCAAATCTAAGTCTTTGATTCTGGAGGAGTGAGAAGTCCTTTTTCGTGAGAGATAGATAATGTATTTCAGAAACAAATGGAAGGTGGTATGGATTTTGGAGGGAGATCAGTTCTTTGTAATTTCAAATTCATCTGAGTATTGTAATCATGTTCAGCTTTTTCACATAGGCAGAATACCAAGTTGCAATAATTTTTCAGGATTTCAGAAAATCTTAGGCTGCTTGTTTGTTGAAAGTATAAATTACCAAAGAGTGCTGAAATCTACAGTGTTATTAACTTCCAAACAAAAAAGTTGTTATATATTTATCAAGTGAACAAATAAAATAGTACTGCAATTGTGGATAACAATGAAAGTGCTAATTTAACAACTTAAATTTTAATTATGAAGTAAGTTTTATTTGCTTTTAGATCAGTTAGGAAGGAAGATCAGGGAAATTAATCATAGTAAAAGCCTGCAATGAGGATATCTTTTAAAAATAGAGATGGCTAAATTTTTTATAGTGATTTAAAAATGTGCTGTTGTCCTAGAGAATTTTGAAAGGGGAAGGAGCTGAAATAAGCTCATGTCTATGCTCTTCAGTTTTAGCAGCACAGTCACTTAACTAAGCAGGAAATTTGGCTGAAAAGTGATTAAATCCATTGTCATTGAGGTTTGGTCCCTGGAAGTTTTGAAGAAGAGTTTCTCAAGTTGCTTTATTTGAAGATGTTTCCTGTGGGCAGAGCCCTCAGAGTCAGTCTGATGGATAATTACCTGTCACAAGGGGTACTGTGAGCTTACTATGAAAGCCAATGTCCAGCTGGGGCTTATTTTGAGCCCCCTTGGTGCAAGTCTGCTGGGTTATAATTCTGATTGATAATACCATTTTCTGATCAGAATGTCTGATTTGTGTCTCAGTGACCATGGAGTGGGTGATGATCCATATCTGAGGGTTTTGCTCTGCTACAATCAGGTTGAGCTATAAACAAATAAATTACACGTTTGTAAGCTGGAGTGCAATAGCATTTATGCTCATCTTGGCTTTATTTCTGTGTTTAGGTACACAACAAAGCATTTGAATGATGAGACTACCTCCAAGCAAATTAAATCCATGTTGCAATAACAATTACCTGGAATTCGCACCTGCTGTAGACAGTATTCTGCAATGACTGAGATGCACAGATTTTTTTTTTTTTTAGTGATTGCAACTACTATCTCGTTCATTCTTGCTTTTTATTTTCTCTCTTCCTGTTTACCCTTTTTTTTAATCACTTTCTTGTACCTAAGTAAGCTCAGACTTCTTTTCTGTGCCAAATCAATGAAAATTATCAATTCTGGAAAGTATTTCTACTTTTCAGAATAGCCATCCTAAGTGGCAGCTAATTATGCGTTGCATTTGGATTTCTCTGTACTGGGGAAAGATTTGTGACTTGAACTAAATATTTTTAAACTTGTGGTTTTTTTCTTTTTTTGAAAAACTAATATTTAATATTGCTTCTTCTGCATGGCAAGACTGCCTACTTCTGCTATTTAAAAATCCCTTGATGACTTCATTTTCTATTGCAGCTTATTTTCATGTGCAACCATGAGGAAACTAAAAGCAGATTTGTTTAAATTAACTGTGTTTGTACAAAATGGTACCCAACACAAAAGTTTTTTTAAATGAGTAAAAACTGTTTTGTTTAAAAGTTACGTTTGCATTTTGACTCATTTTTGTAAGGATGTATGTTGTATGTTTAACCTTTAATAACTAACGTTGAACTGTGGTGTGTGCGTAGCAAAATTACGTATGCATGTTCATGTCAAATGATTGGCTGTGGATAAGATAATAAAATCAGCTTTCATTTTTCTAAGTGTGGTTTGATTTACCAGTATTTTGAGTGAGATGTCTTCGTGCTCTTTGGATTTTTACAAAAAAATAAATTTATAAATTTTATATAGTGAAAACTCTGCTGTTTCATTGCCAGTAACCAGTTGCCTAATCCACTGATTTAAGCCTAGTGTGTTTTAGGGTTCTTGCTCTCTGCTCTGTGCCACTTCCCTCTCCCTGGGAGTTATTACTCAGATAGGGTTTGTGGTGAGGAACTTGGTTGCTATAGATCCAGTAGATCTGTAATCCACATAGATCCCAGCGCACATTGCTGAAGAACCTGCGTCTGGGCTACCCATGCTGCCTTCTCAGCACACCCATCAGAAATGACACTGCAGATTGGGCTCCTCCCATACCAGTGGTGGGGAGAGGAACTCCCCTCTCTCTCTACTGGTGTGTACTCTTATGGATCTAGCTATTTATACCGTGTAAAATCTGAATAATCACAGCATACTAAATTATGTTTCTTCTTAGGGTAACAATTTATAGCAACAAGTCTTACATAGGTTGGTGAAGAAAGTAAAGCTCTTTTGGGAGGGAAAGGATTGAAGGAGAAAAGTTACAGCCCTTCTGAAGGACCTTGGCAGGTTGGAGAGATGGGCAGAGAGGAACTGTCTGAAATCCAGCAAAGGCA
Organism: Callaeas wilsoni; assembly: GCA_013398955.1. Classification (NCBI taxonomy): domain Eukaryota; kingdom Metazoa; phylum Chordata; class Aves; order Passeriformes; family Callaeidae; genus Callaeas; species Callaeas wilsoni. The sequence continues at coordinate 123,748 of VWPU01000361.1, read as the reverse complement.
GATGCAGGGTCCTGCACCTGGGGGGGAACAACCCCAGGCACCAGGACAGGGTGAGGGCTGACCAACTGGAAAGCAGCTCTGTGGAGAAGGACCAGGGGGAGGACAGCTGTCCATGAGCCAGCAGTGCCCTGGGGGCCAAGAAGGCCAGTGGTGCCCTGGGGTGCATCAGGAGGCGCACTGCCAGCAGGTCAGGGAGCTGATCCTGCCCCTCTGCTCAGCCCTAGGGAGGCCTCCCCTGCAGTGATGTCTCCAGTTCTGAGCTCCTCAGGACAAGGCAGGCATGGAGCTCCTGGAGTGGGTCCAGCATAGGGACTGGAACATCTCTGTTATGAGGAAAGGCTGAGGGAGCTGGGCCTGTTCAGCCTCGCAAAAACTGAGACGNAAGAGGAAACTGAGACGGGACCTCATCAATGTCTGCCAGGGTCTGTAGGGAGGTGTCAGAGGATGGAGCAGGCTCTGCTCGGTGGTGCCCAGCAACAGGACAAGGGGCAATGGGCAGAAACTGATGCCCAGGAAGTTCCACCTGAAAATAAGGAAGCAATTCTTTACTGTGCAGTGACCAAGCCCTGGCACAGGTTGCCCAGAGAGGGTGTGGAGTCTCCTCACTGGAGATATCCAGGATCTGTCTGGACACAATCCTGTACCATGTGCTCTGGGATGACCCTGCTTGAGCAGGGACATTGGACCAGATGACCCCACTGTGGTCCCTTCCAGCCTGACCCATTCTGGGCTTCTGTGAGAACAAGAATTGAGAATAACTAGAAAACTCTGGGAAATAGCATGTTGTGCACTGATGAGCAAACATTAGTGCTCCTCGTGTGTGGCACCGTTGTGATTATGCCTAGCATGAGCTGTCAGTGTTCTGGAAAGGAGACTTGAAACCTGCAGGCAAGTGTGAATCCCTCAGCTTTATTTGGTGGACAAGTAATGTTTTGTAACTTTGCATAGCACGCTGGCTCCAGGTAGAATGTATCAGTGTGACCATGCTTGATTTGCTATGGATATTCCTTCTGCACCATCAAGAAATGTTTTCCTTTTTATCTTTTGTTTGTTTGTTTTGGAAAGAAGAGATCTGCAAGATTGTAAATTGTGACACCTGAAGACTTTGAAGGAGGTTCAGGTGTGTATTGTGGGTACCTGTATGTCCATCTCTCTTAGGGCAATACATATTTTCTTTCCAGTGAAAGATGCTTAGCCAAGGTCTCTGCCACAGAGAAACCAACCCATGTGTTTTGCTGGCCACAGGAATAAAATACTCTTGCTTTGACATGATACTACTCTAGTCCTTTTGGTAATATCACCGTTGAATCAAGCTGAGGAGAGACAAAGCTGGATTTGTTTGGGCTTTTTAAAAAGGAAAAAAATCTTTCCTGGAATCATTTGAATGCTGCAAACTGTACACAACTGACCCTTCTGCAGGGATCTGAAAGGGAAACTGTCCTCATCAGTTCATCACCCTGAGGAAATAATAATTTAGTGTCAGCCTTGTTGCTGCAAATACAGTTAAGGAATAATAATCCCAAGAGGAGCAAATCTTACTCCTGTCCAGTGTTATTTTTTGTAAGTAAAACTTTCTAAAGGAAAGCTAATTTACAGAGAATGGATTTTAAGCACAACTTGTGTATTTGATGGTTTTTACTTCTGATTTTATTGAGAAACACTTGAAACAGTAAATCAGGCCTGAGTGCTGTTGTGCCAGAACCCACCATAAAGCAGATTTCTTCTTTGTCTTGCCTCAGTGGCTGCTGACTAAAACAACACAATTTCTTCAGTCGACTGTTTTGGACAGATCTTCCTTTCTGCTGCCCTGACAGCATCTTTGCTTTTAAACATCGTTGTTCTTGTGGTCTGAGAATAATTGGAGCTTTCCTTTTTTTCCTCTGGCATTTATGTTTTGCAGTTTCTCTGTGTATGCAGCTGGGACGGGAGATTAGAGCTGGCTTGCCTTGGAGTTGGCTGGCCCACAGCTCCACAAGCTTCCCCACTCGTGAGCTTTCCAAGCAAACATGCTCTTCCAGTGCACCACGCATCAGCTGTTTGCAGTTTTGAGCTGAAACTGCTGTGTCTTCCTGCTCAAGCTTTGGTGCTTGTTCCTTGCAAAACCGCTCTTTAATCTTGCCCGTTTCATTTTATCTCTGCCGGTGGGCAGGAGAGCAGCTGGCAGGCCCAGCACTAAGTATGGGTCACTAAACAGCCTCTCTGTACGTTTTGGGGGGAAATTTGCACTGTTTGGATGGCACCACCCTGTTGTGTGTGATAGCCTGTAATTTTGGGGGGCTGGGCTGGGCTGGGTGGCACTCAATGGTTAAAATAAATGCTGTGCTCAAATTAGCTACCCTCCCTGTGCTCTGAGCCGGTGTAAGCAGCCTGTAGCTGTTGTGGGTGAAAGGCCTTCTCATGGTGCTGTGTGTGAGTGTAAACACTATTGCTCCTTTCTTGCAAGCCTCAGATTCCAGGCACAGATGGGTCTCTTGGGGAAACAGCTACAGTGGTGTGTGTGATGTGTGTCACAGACAGTAAAGAGGCTGCATGGCTGACAGTGTGTGCTACCCCCAAGCTCTGGAGTGTCTGCAGTTCATTAATACCAGCCTGCTTGAGTGATGTTGATTTTAGTTCCTTAAATTTTAAATTATGGAAATGTCTCTCCTAAAATAGTGTCCTTTCCTGTCCATATCTTCTGTTCATAAACCACACTGAGATTTCACTTTGCCAGAAATACTGCCTATTTCCATGTGGTTGTATTATCATTGGAACAGATCTGGAGAGGGGGACCGTGAAATGGCCTTGTTTCATGTGGACTTGGAGCATTCCTGTGCAAACATCTCATTCTGGATGAACTGTCCTCTGGCTGATTTCTCCTGGCTTGCAAGGCCAATGCCAGCATGTCTTTTGCAGCAGGGATGTAATTACTCTTCAGGGTGCTGCTTCAACTGAAGATTGCTCATCTTCCTTTCCTTTGGGTTTGCTAAGCTTGGTATTGTGTTTCTGTCCCTGCAAAGACTTAGACCTGTGAAATAACTAACAGGGAGTAGTTAAGGCAGTTGCTGTGAGTTTATAGCTAGTTGTGGGATTTGAGGAGTGTGTCAGTAGGAAGTTCACAGTGGTGTTCCCTGGGTGCTGCAAACACGTGTAGTCACAAGTCCTGCTGGATGCAGGAGCATCCTTGAGGGTGCGTTTTTTGGCTGTGGTGAGGGGGTTGCTTATTTCTCAAAATCTTGAGAAATAACTCTGTGAAGCAGCTTCTTTTGTCAAAACAGAAAACTAGCTCTAAATTACCAAGCTGTTTGCTCTTTCTTGATCTTTTGGTCTTTTTACCAGCCTAAGGAAAGTTTTTTGAGCCCTTTTCCCAAGTCCAGTATAATGCCTGCTGGCAGATCCATAGTAGCAGCTCAGGGGCAGTGGAGCAAGGACTAAAGCAATCTCAGTATAGAGTTCATAGTATCAATTTGCATTTGAATTTTGTAATGAATTCCTGTCACACAGGATATTTAAAAACTGGATGATTGCAACCAACTTGGTGCCCTGGATCTGCTTCCCCCTGTGCTAATGACCCTTTCAGGCTGGTCTCATCCCTCACTTTTATTACTGTGATAAAGGTGGCTGGACAGGGTTCTGTCAAGATTACAACAAAGGGCTGTACCTGGTGAACAAATCTAGCCAGGTATAAGCTGACCCTGTCTAACATCTCTGCAATGCTGTGGACTGTCACAGCTGTAGCAGTGAGAATGGGCCTTCGTGGGGTTCTAGGGGCCAGTGGTGAAGTTATCACCACTGTTACAAATTATAAGACTTATCCAAGTGGTAGAATCGAGCTTTCTCAAGGGGATCTGCCAGGTTAAGTACTGCTCTTTCTGATCTTCTGAACATATACAGGGATACCATGTGCTGCAGAAAGATGTCAGATACAGCCAACACTGCTGAATCACTTGAACCCTTGGATGTTTTGTTCTGTGGATTCACTGCTGTAATTATTTCACCAGCAAATGCTTGAATGCATGCTAGGCTGGTAACAAGTTACACAGACGTGTTGTGAACATGCTTCCTGAGGCTGCCATTGTATGTGACTGGTCCTGGAGCTCCCAGGGCCACACTTACTCGCAGACTTTCCTGCATTGCCCTGCTCAGTCCTATCTGTTTCACAGCTACAGCTTCACCCAAGACCCCTTGTCTTCCTTTTGAAAGCATTCATCTTACCTGTCTTATGTGTGGAAGTGTGTTGGTGCTGTCAGTTATCTTCCATGTGCTTCTAAGGAATTATTGAGGACAGGTCTTAGGATGGCTCCTGAGGCCTCAGTTTCTGCAAGAGGAGTTGGAGAAATTCAGAAGCTGTGTTTATCTTCTCTTCCTCAGCAGTGTGCTGTGAACTGCAGCAGTCTGCTACCCCCTGCAGGCTCCTGCCCCAGGGCCCTGCATTCCCTGCTCATGCTTGAGCCGTGTCCTGGAGCCAACACATTACTGCAGGGATCAAAGGTGTCCAGCGGCTGAGGTGAGGAGTTACAAACACCTGGTGACCACGATGATGAAGTGAGATGTAGGAGTGCTGTGCCCTGTCCTGGTTCCTGCTGTGGCGTTCCCTTGTCAGAGGTGGCAAATTCCTGTGGATCCCAAGGTCTCCAGAGAAGTGTTTCTGTGTATCACTGATGTCCCCATCCTCAGAAGCAGGGAGAGCTCCTGCTGCAGGTGACAGAGGTGACCTCTGGTCATGGTAGTCTAAGACAACCCCAAGTCAGAGCTGGTCTGGCAAGAACATATATCTGGCCTAATCTGTGGCCTGACCCATCTCTTCCTTGGATGCAGGCAAGGAAACAACTGAGCTGCTTACTTTATCCTGGCTCCCCATATTCCTGCATTGCGTGATTTCGCATGTGCCTATTGTGTCAAAGTGATGCTTGAACATTGGCCAAATGACGGGCCAGTGTCCAGGCTTGGGAAAGGAGTATGTGCACACATGCAGCTCATCCAATGGGCTGGAAACACACCCATCATGTGAAGGGGCACAGGAGATGTGTCCAAGTGCAGGGTGGAGGGAGATGAGATGTTGCAGTATAAAACTGATGTCCCCATAACCAGCTATGTGACCCCTGATCAGTATTGGTGTAATTAAACACAGTGTGGGAGTGCATTACTGGAACATGTGAGCTTAAGTAATGTGGCCATCCTAACTGTGCTCTTTCTGGCTTTAAAGCAGTTGCCTTTATCATCTTTAGCACACTTAGTGTTGTTTTTAAGGTGTTAGACTCTACATTCAGTACTGTACATCTTTGAAATGACATGTAGTGCTTGAGAGTGAAATGCCACTTGGAGGCCCAGGCTAGAGATGCTTTCTTTGTGTGGCAGCTGATTGTTCTGGCTAGAAGAATGATGATTTAATGCCATTGGAAGGAAAGTTGGCTGATGTCACGAGGAGTTTCCTAACACTTCTCTTATGCTAACGTAAACATCTTGCAAGAGAAGTGGAAGAGAGTGGCTCCTTAGAGACACTTAATCTGGGTTGAATAAAGGGCAAGAGGTGTCTGTTAGGAAATGTTACTGCACTGAAGTGGCCCAGACTGATAGACAGGTCTTTGTCATCTTAAATTGAAGTTCGCACTGGAAATTATGTTTGAGGTATTCCTGCATAGACAGTTTGAGGTGTCAAAATCCAGAAGCTGGGAAGCATTGGACCAAAACATCCTCCACAGAGCATCAATAATAACTGAAAATATAACTTTGGCTGGAGTTGCAGAAAGCTTTCTTTTGTATTGCAGAAACCAAGAACTGCTCCCAGAAAAGGTGCTGCATGTTGGGAAAGAGAAAGCAGCCGTCCTGAAGATGGCAGTGATGCTCTTCTCAAACAAGCCCTATTTACTGGCTGAGCGCCGCTGTTCTTTGAGAGTGACTGTCCCACCCGCAAACTCTTCCTCCTATAAATTACTGCAATATTGCTTTTCCCTTCAAAGACTCAGTGATCCATTGCTCTCTTTATTTCTCTCCCCATTTTGACACATTAACACAACTTCCTTCATGCTCTGGCTTTGCAAATGAGGAGCAATTGAAGCAGGAACGTAATTGCGTGTCTGCTCTCAAGGAGGGAATGCATTTCGAAACAGAATGGTCTCAGACTCCGAAGTTGTGCCTCTGCCGATCTGCAAGTCTCTAAAGGATTTTGGAATATATACTGTTAATCAAAAGCTAATTAAACATTTTAATTAGTTTTTACAGTGTGGATTTTGTTATAGACGGGTCTCTCTAGGTTCTTGTCATGGGAAGCTCTTGCTCGGGAAGCAGAGCAGGAGGGTTTCAGTCAGTTGCTTAGCTGAAGGACACTCAGCTTCACAGGCTCCATCATCTTCTGTCTGTCCCTCTTCACCTAGCAGGGAGAGCTACCTCTTGTCAGTGAGGCTTTGGGAATGATGCTGTTCACAGTTCATCAGCTGCTTCCCTCCAGCTGAATGTTGCTCCATACTTTGCCAGCTCACAGCCCCTCCCATGCTTTGGACTTGTATTTACCCTTCAGCTCTGAGTTCTGGTCTCTGCAGCCCCAAACAACTCCCCAGCACAGGGATGGCTCATCTGGGGCTTGGATCTGGAACCCTTTAAAAGAAAGATCCAAACGGAGACGAAGCCCGCCCCATGTGCTCTGGGGATAGATTTCTTCTGCAGTTTAGGGAAGCTGGAGATCAGACCATGGGAAACTTCTGTGGTCTGAACCTAGATCAGCATTTGCGGTTATTATTATGAAGTGCTCTGTGTGTCTGTGTGTGTACATCTCTCTCATCACCTTCTGTGCTGCTCTTGTCAGCACTCTAAGGTTACAATTTAACCTTTGCTGCAGGTAAGGGAGGAGCTGATACTGGGCACTGCAGAGATCTCTTTAGCCTGCTACATCTCCCTCCTACCCCTTGGCTGGGGCTTTTGCTGGATTCTTTTGCCCAAAACTGTTTGGTGCTTTTGTTTTGCTTTTGTGTTTTAAATAATGTCAATAAGAACAGCCACAGCTTGAGACTACATCCAATGCAGGGAAATTTCTGGGGTCTGATTAGCCTGAGGCTGGGAATATCCCACAATCGATTTCTCCTGTAAAGGAAGAGTCTGTCTCTCTGAATCTTCACTGCATTTACGGGTCTGAGCAAGCAGCCAAGGCTGTGCTGAGACGTCCAGAGAGTGACTCCGAGGGGCTGTGTAAGGGGATCGGAATTTGGTCAGTCTGCGCCACTTCCTTTTCAGCAAGGCGTTGGAGATGAAGGAGGGCTGCCCAGAGCCAAGGGCTGGGCTGGGTTTTGGGGACACACCAAGGAGTGGCAGGGGCAGCAGACACCCTGAACCCCTCTTCAGACACAGCCTGATGCTTTGATAAACCGTGCAATGCCTGAGAACCAGGGAGCAGGGCTCTGGACCTAAAACAATGTGCGACCAAGTCACCAACGAGATTTGAGATACCCTTCTTAAGGAGATTTTTGTGCAAGGATAATGGATGTGCTGATAGGCACGGTGTAGGCTGTAAATGGGGAAAGCAGACAAATTTGCATTGCGTGACTTTCTTGGGGTGCTAATCGAACTGTATTTCTTCAGGAGAGAATTGGCCACTCTGCAATTCTGTCACCTCTTCTAATCAACAGCCTGTTGCCTGAAATGCCCATTTCTCAGCAGGCAAATAATGTCAGTGCTTGCTGAACATCAGATTTCAAGCACGAGATTTGAATTTGGACCAGGAGGGAGGGCTTGTAACTCTTTAGTAGTATCACTGGAAGATCAAAACTAATCAGAATGCAGAGCAAATGCTGCTTCCCAACCCATCAGTGTGTATTAGTGCTGCTGACAATTAGGTACCATCTTACAGAGGAGGAATTTTTCAGGAAAATACACAAAAATAATCTGAATTTTTTATAGGGAGTCTCGCACAGTGAACAGCAACACCAAAGGGGCTGTCCAGGATTGATGTTGCTGGATTTGCCAAGTCCCACAGGAATCACCCTCTTCTCACTTTTTTTTTTGCTGTCTGAATGCAGCCACCAGAGAAGCTCATTAGGCTGGCTCAGCCTGAGTGCAAGTGCTGCAATGGGAGTGTGTTGTGTTGCATGGTCTGTACCGAAGTCAGACCATTGCTCCCAGCATTCCAGCTCCTGGGGGGTGTGCCCAGCCCCAGCTGGCTGGCACCTCTGCTTTGGAGATAGTGGCACATCATGGTGGCATTGTCAATGTATGTCAGTGCTGCCACTGTACCCCTTGTCTGTTGGTCATGGCACTGCCTGGAGTGCTTTGCTTGCCATGCTTTGATCAGCTCCATGGGCGTGGCAGATCCTAAAGAAACCTGTCTTCTCTTCTCCTCCAGTTCAGCTGTGGCTCAGCAGGGGCCCAAAAGGAACCCCAAAAGGAACCCCAACAGGAGCTCCAACAGGCGCATTTGGCTGGGCATCTCTGCTGAGGCTCCCTGCTCTCTGTACTGGCACTGCCTGACCTGCACAGCTTGGGTATTTCTGTACCTCCTTCTTGCAGAAAGAACACACTCACCCTTGGTGAGACAGTGGCTGTAAATCTGGCACGGCCTGCAGCATGCAGGGGATTCTCACTAGTCCAAAATGCTGCCCTGTGTCGCTGCACCAGCACTGACTGCTCCAGCACATCTGTTCTGGCACCTGCCCTGTGTGCTGCTTTATCAGAGAATCATAGAATTGTTTGTGTTGGAAGGGACCTAGTTCAACCCCCTGCCCCTTCTACTAGACGGGGTTGCTCAGAGCCATATTCAGTCTGCTCTTGAACACCTCTGGGGTAGGGAGTCCACAAGCTCTCTGGCCACCTCTCTGCATACCTGTGGCATTCCTCAGCTTGCACCTTCTCCAGAGGTGTGGGGGGAAGGATTGCTGGGCTTAAGCCTGTAATACCCAAGAAATCACTAGGTGGCCTAGACAGAAGTTTGTGGTTTACCATCAAATTCCTTCGATGACCTGCTACAGCAAAAGAGCACATGTTTGGGCAGAAGGTGAAACCATCCTGTGTTGAGGTTGTGGATCTGAGGACCATGATCAACCTTCACAGCTGTAAGGAGCATCTTTTGGTCTTCCTCTGTATAAAACCAAAACCAGCTGCTTCCACAACAAAGCACTCTCCACGTTCCTGCCTTGGCAGACTGAAAGCAGAAGGGGCTGTAACCTGGGCACGCATGGTGATGCAATGTCATGAGTCATTTGTACTGAGAGACCCAGTCAAGGTTGGAGAGCTCTTGCTTTGGCAAGATGGGTGGTGAAAATGAGTTGGGGTGAAAAAAACCCAAAACAATAAATAGATCCAACACTGTGTGAAGGAAAGAGAAGTAATACAGACTGCACATTAATAATTAAACTTTCAGAGAATTGAGTAGATCATATTGTATATCAATGAGTCCTATGGTCTTCCTGTCTTGCTTTATACAGTTGACCTGTAAAAGTGTTTAAACTTGGGTCTCCGGCAGTGGGAAGCTGTTTTCTCATTCCACCTTTCTTATATGCTAGAAAAACATTTTAATATAGTTTGCAGTACCTAATTTGTATATTTATGTGTGTGTGTATATATAAAATCCAGATATTTGTAATGGACAGTTAATTACAGGTCCTGGGAGGAAAAAAAAAAGGTAGCTATGGTAATGTTTTGCCTGTAAGAAAACATCTGGGTTTAGATAATAATATATTTCTATAATTACTGTGGAAAATCTAATGTTTGTAGCAAGCAAAGTATAAGTTACAATTGCTTTTCTAGGAATTTAGGAGCTGCTAAGCTCCCTCAGACCTGCAAGCCTTCTAGCCCAGGATTTTTGACAATGACCAGAATGAGGCAGACCAAGGGTGTTCCAAGAAACCCTGCAACAAGCAGTTAGGTTATCCCTTATCTCAGAAGAGTTTCCATTCCTCCCCTTCCCTCTGTAATTAGAGGTTAGCTAATGCCTCTCAAATCATGAGAGTTTACATCTTTCCTGAGACTTCATTTCAAAAATAACATTAAATATTTACTGCTATAACTCTGGTCATGCTCGTTACTCATCAAAATGTCTCATCGTGGTTGGAGTCTTGCCAGGGCTTTGTTATCTTTCAGCTTCATCCCATTTTCCTTCTGCATGATAATCTAAGGATGGGTGAGAGCTGTAGAATGACCAAATAAAGAATGGTAAGTTTGTGGAAATTAGTGTAAAACAACAAACTTTTTCTCTATATAGTTTTTCCATTTCATGTGACATTCTGTTGCAGGAGCACAAAAGCACACCACCACCACGTTTTGGGGTTGTTTTCCATCCTGATTACTCTGTGTTGGTGGCAATATCGAAGCATGTTGCCCAGAGGTGGCCCTTTCTGCTGAGAGCTGCAATGTGCTGCTGGCTCAGAACCACCTCAGGTGATGGGGTTCAAGACCTCAGCTGGACCAGCCCCCTCCTCATCCTTTTCATGTGCTGAGGGTGGTTCTTGAGGGCAGAGCTGCAAGTGTTGCCCTGCAGAGAGCAGACAAGGGGACCACTAGTGACCCAGGCATGGAGCTGTTTGTGCACATGGGATTTTGTAGGGCCTGGGCACAGCGTGCTGTGGAACCTGTGCCATCTGAGGCAGGTAAGTTGTGCCAGTACGGAGGCCCTTGTGGGTGATGTAGCCTCCTTTGACATAGAGGGGAAGCAGAGCCAGACACAGAGTTCAGCTTCATGGAGATGCACAGTGGCTGGACATACCCAGTGTGCTTGGGGATGTGTCTCCAGTCAATTACCAAATATCATCCTTGTGCTGAAATGGGGCACAGAACAGCCACAGCCACGTCTGATTTTCCTGTGAGCCACAGGCTGGGCTTTATGGAACTGGTGAGAGCAGCCTCATTCCAGCCTCAAGATTTGAAGCGGCGGTGCTTCACCGCAGCTGGCAGCTCACTGGAGCACAGAGCTCTTCCAAGACAATTTGGTCCCTCTGGGATTAGCCCCATAGGGGCTGGAATGGTGTCTCTGCCAGGCATGCTGATACTGGGATGAAAGCAAGGCACTAGGGAGTGGAACAGGGCTCTGGTGGAATGATACCTCATCACAGACTCCCTGTTCGGAGTTAGTGATGGATGAGATCCTGCTGATAAACTATCTACCGTGATATTATCAGGATGGATCTCATTGTTAAAAGCTGGTTTGATGTAGTTTAGTTGGAGTTTAGTTTCCTTCCTACTCCTGTCAGTGATAAGACAGTGATGTTTAGCTGGGATAAATACTCTGCTGTATTCTGCAGCCAGGGCTTTTTTTTTCCCCCCTCATTTGTATTAATAGCAGGTATTTTTATAATATATGACTGTGTTCAGGAGGGAATTGTGAAACTGGCAGTCGAGAATCAGTGTCTCTTGTAAAAGAAAGGCAGCTTTTGCTCAGGCTGAGTCAATATTTAATCTTGGATCCATCCTTTCCTGTATTTGACTCTGTGGTCAAAGCTGCTGAATAGAGGAGAAAACAAATTTAAACTTCCTTTGGAAGTTCAGTAAGCACTCAGTAAATATTCTATTTAGTATGGAGGAAGCTTTGCATTTGGAAGAAAAATTCATTGACACTTTCCAGTGTTGATAGGTGGATCTTCAAAAAACAAAGCATCTTCCTAACACTTTACTAATAATACTGGTGTGCTTATTTGTATTTGAGTGCAAATGAAGGTACCTGAGGAGCTTTGATTTAAAGATCGAGCACTCACAGTGCTAGCTGTAGAAGGATGTAAAAAGAGAGCAGCTGTTCAGGTGACCAGATTAATGTGATTATTGATTACATATTGGGATACAACATGGAATGGAAGAGACAAATGAACTGGAAGAGCTGACTGGTCATAAAAGAAAGTATTTCAAAAATGACTGTATCCTAATTCACAACTTACTGGTCCCCAGGTGGCATGATTTACAGTAGGGCTGTGTGTCCATGTAGCAAATCTTGGTGGGAAGTTTTCCAAAAAGTGGGAAAAAGCTGTGTGGCTCAGAACAGACGAGCCTCAGAGGTGAAGAATGTTCTCCCAGATGCCTCATGACCTCGTGGGCTGCCTCCACAAAGACTTTAAGGCAGAGAGAGACACACCTCAGGTCAGTTCTGGAGGGGATGCTCAGGAGTGAAGCTGAGGCTGTTTGAGGTGATGTTTTCATCCCATCCTAACCATTGCTTAAGATCACACTTGCCTTCAGGCTTCAGTTATTGCTTCAGCAGCAATTTATCCGAATAAGCAAAGAGCACCAGGCTCTTTTCCTTCAGCTGCAGTTGATTCAGATCCTATTGCTGTCTGCGACGACTCGGAATTGCTCTTTGCCGGATTCATTGCTGGCACTTTCCTGCACGCGAGCGTGGGGGCTGATGCAGTTGAAGTGCAAGGCTTTGGCCTCCACTCCCAGCGCTCCTGACAGAGTGGCTGAGGTAGCACATAAACCCATCCTCATGCATTTAGATGTCTTCATCAGCAGAGAGAACCGTTTGGGAAAGAGACATTTAAAAATCTCTTTGTTGGGTTTATAGGTTCTTTAAAGCCACTTAGTCATTAGATAGCAGGTTAAAATTAGTCCATACAAGATAAGGCATCAACAGAGTCTTTTCCCAAAGCTCCTTATTAGCATTGATTTTTCAGTCAGGAGAAGAGTTGGGTAGTGGAAGATTAAATTAACGATGCTGCGGTCGGTACGGTTTGCCGGAAATGCCTGGCATCTTGTGCAGGGATCTTGTCACGTGGTTTAAGATTCAGCAGCAAGAACACATAAAGGTCATTCTCATTTTAGGGTGTTATTAGGTGTTATTTTGACTGTGGTGAAAACTACTTTTCCCGCTCTGTCTTTCATTTCACTAATAGATGGTGGATGACATGACATGATCTTCATTTTTCAGAACTTCATTTAGAAAATTTCCTGGTGATTGTGGCCTTCAAATGCATCCAAACACTTAGAAATTGTAAATTGATTCTTTCAAGAAAATCCAATAAGAATGATAATATTTTTTTTTGTTTGATTGGTTGGGATTTTTTTCCAAAAGCCATGTGTGAGGGAATGCTCTGCAAAATGGTGTGCTGGAAGGAGGGGATACATTCCTAGTCCTTGTGTCTCAGTGCTTGGCTGTTTCAGACCAAAGGGCTGATGCAACATCTTGAAATTGATGGGACTTTTTCCCCTGGCATCAGTGGGGAGCAGAGAGGTGAATGGGAGGAGGCAGCCTGGCCGAGGCTGAAGCACTCCCTGGTACCTTCAGGTATCTCTCTCCTCGTGACTACAGGAGAATCTAGGTGGCTGTGGCCAGGTGTGTCAGATCAATCTACAAAGGCATGGAGTGATAAAATAAGGGCGAATGGCTTTAAACTGATAGAGAATAGGTTTAGATTAGATATTCAGAAGAAATTCTTTGCTATGGGGGTGGTGAGACACTGGTACAAGTTACCCAGAGAAGTTAGGGTTGCCACATCTCTGGAAATGTTCAAGGACAGATTGGATGGGGCCCTGAGCAACCTGGTCTAGTGGAAGGTGTCTCTGTCCATGGCAGGGAGGCTGGAACTGTACTTTAAGATCCCTTCCAAACCAAACCATTCTATGATGATTCTATGATGATGAGTTTATTGCTGCCATTTTCTGAAGGGCAACACTTGAACCAGCACAGGTGCAGTTATAAACTCATGACACGGACCCTTGAGTTGTAAAGTGTCTTCAAGACAAGGAGGTCACAAAACTCTGGTGCAAATATATCCTGACGTTTTCCACTTTCTTTTTTTCTACACTGGAAGCAGCAAGGACTGGATAGCCTGAAGTTTTTGTACTGGTGCTGTTAAGTGATTGGACCATAGAGCTTTATTAAGAAAAACCTGCAGGCCAGTTTGTTTTGTACCACTGAAATCACCAGAACTGTAATTCTGTGCAAAACTGTAATTAAAATCTTCTTAAATGAGAAATAATGATAACAAAATATTAATCATGATCTTTGCCTGACAACTGAGTCATCAGTGTTCTCCATAGACGTTGTCAAAGTCCTGCTGATAAGTGAGAAGTCCTTTTTTGGATTGTTTGTTTTTCCTTGAAGCGTTTCACAGACCCATTTCCCATTCCACAGGCCAGTTCCAGCCCATACTGGTTGGTCCACACCTCACAGGCTGCAGACCACTGGTTTAGCGGTCACTTGGGGAGTGGACTCATGCATCATATGGGAGGGAGATCTCAGAGGGGGAACTGATGAGGTGACTCCTCTGAAGGAGCTGGCCTGAAGGTGACCGTGGAGGGGTCCCAGTAAGGAGCCAGCTCTGTTTATTGACGGTCAGTGTGGTGTTGATGTGCTGAGCCCCATGGGGGTGGTAGCCTCGAGACGGTAGCTAAGGAGAATTAGAAGGAAGGAGGGACTTGAAATACCAACTGTATCTCCTCTTTTAGTTATTTTTTTATGTCTTCAGACTCTCTTTTAGGGAGATTATGCGGGTTTCCAAGCCCAAATTTTGCCTTGTGGGAAAAAAACCTGTTCCAGTTTTTGTTTCTTTGGATGCTAACACACCAAGCTGAGGTCCTTGAGGAAGATGTGACCCCCTGTCAGTGCAGCTCTCCTGCTTCCTTTCCCCAAAACCATGTGTTCGAGCACTGCAGAACATGTCATCAACACTGTAGCAGCCAGTTGCTTTATTCTAGTTGATGCCATCATTTCATAAATCAGATCAGAAGACACCACTGGGTCATTCTGTCCTGACTGAAATGATTAAGTAGATCTGTGCTATTAACTGCAGTTATCTTCTGAAAATGTCAGATTTCCTGCCAAGATCTTGCCATGAGTTAAATAAGCATCTGCTGGCTGAGGATTCAAACTCCAGATTGGAGGCAATTGTTTGTAACTCCGAAATGAAAACCCGTGGATCGAGCTGCCCCCTTGGACCACTGGATCCTTCATTTTGCTGCCCCTTGGTGTTGTAGTTCTTCACAGAAAACTCCTGTGCCTAGCAGTTTTGTACTATCTTTATGGTTTCTTTCCAGCTGAGATATCACATAGCCGACAGTTGTTTATTGAGAGGCAGCAGTGGGGAGAGAGAAGTTCTAAGGAAATTAAATATTCTTTTAAAATGGCAAATCTTCTTCTGCATATTCACTCTGTTAATTCAGTGGCTCCCTTAGACATCTGGCAAGTATTTTGGCTGTGTTTGAGAGATTTTGGAGAAGGAAGGAACCTTGGCACTGGCTTTAAATGCAGCAAGACAAAACTGAGAGGAGAAGAAATTGCTGCTCTAAGGAGGGAGAACATTTGCCGCATTGCAAAATGTCACAGGGAGCTTTTACTGCAGGCTGAGATGGGATTAACATCCCTGCAGCAGTGTTTTGAACTGCCTCCTGATTGTCTGGAGATCGCTCAGGACCTGCTGCCCCCCTGCCGCGGCAGTGCCGGCCGTTAGCATTCTTCATCCACAAATGGATGCTGAATCACACGTCGGCCCTTTAATAGTTCCCTTTAGGATCCGAGGACGTAAAACATTAGGAAACTTGCAGTGCTGTAATAAAAGCCACCGGGGATGTTTGGTAAGACAAACTATTAGAGGTTTCCTTCTGCATAAGTAGTCTGTGTATATATATATATATATATATGTGTGTGTGTGTGTGTACATAATGTTTACTTCAGATGAAGTGCACAGACAGAAAGTCAAAGCTTACTGCCCTCTTCTGGGTCAGGGCAAGACCTTTGATGTTGCTAACATTCAAACACAATCGATGCTGAATTTTGTGTATTGGGTTTTATTGTTTTCTTTGGATTACCTTGCAGCCTTATGAGGACGCAGCAGAAATAAAATGCAGAATCTTTACAACTGAAATGCCCTTTATATTGACAGTGGGAAGGCAGGGCTCTCAGCTTTTATTTCTGAATTCTGAATGTTATCTTGCGTGTTGCACTAAACTTCCCCGAGATCCAGCTAACTTTATTGCTACAACAGGAATATTCTCCTGGTGCTGTGAGGTGTGAGGTGCAAGATGCAGGTCAGGCTGGTGGAACAGTAGGGGAAGGACGATTGAGTTGTCTGGCCTGTGCCTGTGTCCTCGCCTGTCATTGTTCCAGGACATTTGGTATATTTACCATTGCCTTTGCTTCCAGTGGAAAGATTCAAAATTGTGGGTATTTGGAAGAGTGTGTTCACTTGCAGGCTGTTAGGCATAAGGTCATTGTCACTTAGTTCCTGAAGTGGTTTAATGGCAAGGTTCAGCTAGGTTTGCTGGGTTTAACTTCTTGTTTGTATGGGTGTCTGCCTCAGCAAAGAAAGAGCATCTCCTGGAGCATCGCTGCAAAAGCACCTCAGCTTTGGAATGACGACTGTGGGGCCTGGGACAGATGGGGGTGGTAAATCCGCCAGCCTGCATTGTGTTAAGGGAGTTCTTCCACACAAGTCCTACAGGATTATCCTCTCTCTCCAGGCGAGGGTTTTCCACTTGTGAAGGTAAGAGTACTGAGCTGTGCAGGACACGTTTGTTTCCTGTTAACTCAGTGCTGTGCCAGGAAAGTTGGCCCCTAGTGGGCTGGTGTCAGTGGCTCCAGGCATTTCCCCTCCTGGCTTTCTGCAGCCATATGGACATGAGGACACATGCCGCTCTCACAGCCGGCGGTTTTGCTGCAGCTGACTTTTTTTTCCCTTTAAACTTTCTATTGCCTGAGATAATACTCAAGCTCAGAAGCAGTGTGGCAGTGATGATCCTTTGCTTGTTGGCTGTAAGAATTTATTTGCTTGTTTATCACCCACCCTTGTAATACTTTAAACCCAAGGTCAGGACAAGAAAAGATTAAAAAGCCTATTTTATAGTCTCATGTAAATACCAGGGCCATCAGTGGCATTATCCCACTAGGATGTTAGACCTCAAATTCTTATATTCTTGTATTTTTGCATAACTTTGTCAATGTTCGCTGGGAGTGAAAGCTGTTGTGTCACATCCTCAGCTCCTACAAGCTGGCATGATGCCACTGAAGTCAAAGGGGGAACAATAATTTACATCAGCTGAGTTTTCTGGCATTGTGAAGTGGTGAGGAGGGAACCCAAATGATTTCCCCACATGCCCTATGTGAGTGACCTGCTGTGTCCAACTTCTGCATGGCAGATTTATCATTTTCTTGTGCTGCTTGGCAGTTTCAGTCTAACCCCTTTTCTCCATTTCCTTCTGCCAAAAGCAAAATAAAAGAAATTAGCCAGGTCTCCATCGCTCTGGATGCATCTCAAAATCCCTTGGAAATAATGTTACTGCATTCTAGTAATATTTGGCATGGATTTTTTCTATCCGTGGTGTATGGCTACTTAATTCTGGGCTTTTCAGACAGTTGTAGAGGGCTGTCTGTGGGAGTCAGGAGTACTGACCATCTTAAAGCAAGTCATTCATCTCCATTACAATTTGGGCTGACAGATGTTGTTTTGTGAAATATGACAAAGAACCCCAAAGTTCAGTGGGAGATGGGGGCACCATTTTTGCATTAGGGATTTTAACAAAGAAGTGAGTATATATATGGGTGTGGGTAATTTCTTTTTCTTCTTCACCTATTTCTCTGGTTTATCATTTACATATCATCTCCAGTAAATTTCCTGGAGAAACTTGTTTCTTGACCATAGAATTACTTTTAACCACATATTTATTTCCTTAAAATCATTCATCTACCAGGGTTTTTTTAATTGCTTCCTCCTCTCAGTTTTTTTGCTTGCCACAAACAGTAATTCCCAACCTCTAACATTAATGATATCCAAGGGTAAGTATGAATTTGCTGCAAATTTGCCAGATCATTACGATTTCTCTGGGAGAAGGAATGGAGAACATGAGCTCATGAGCTGTGAGTGTTCTTTAGCCTCTTATATGAGTAAAAGTGCTTTTTTTGTGGGTCCAGGTACCACAGTGATGGAGCACAGATGGGGCTTGGACACATAGGTATGAAGCAGAGAGCAATAGGGGTGCCAGGATCTGCACTTTACCTAAAGGCTGTTATTGCTCTGCACCTCAGTGACAAGTTCTCACCCCTTTCGTACCAAATTGTGTGCAGTTAAGGGGAGCAGCAAAGAAGAGCTTGTTTCTCTTAAGCTGCTGGTGTAAAATATGGGACCTCTCCACACCGGGCTGACAATGGGGAGAACACATGCTCTCAGATGGGGTCAGGCAGAGGGTGAGGCCAAGAGAAACCTGCTTTATTTCAGCCTCTCTCACCTGGTTGATCTGAGCCTCATCACTGTTTCAGCTGAGGGGTGAGACACAGTGAAACACTGATTGAGAACCTGAATCTCTCCAGGTATCTTTGTTGACAAAAAGCTACAGTGTTTCCTCCTCAAGCTCAAGTTGACTTGGGGACCCGCCAGTTCCAGATATGCACAGCTTGTGAAATAATCAGTTATTTTGTTGCATTCAAATCGTGTGCACACCATATGCTGTGGGAGAAGAGAAGGCAAGTTGTGCTGGGTTTAAAGTGCAGCCTTTTCATGTGCTCCCTTCCCTCTTCCTGTCCCTTCCCCAAACTGGGAGCCCTTTTCACTCTCCTGCCCTTAACCTGAGCTCTGTAGGACTCCAGCTAAGGGAACATACTTGCTTTGTATGGTGAATTAATGAGTTCAAATGGTCACCTTACACAGCAGAGATGTATGGGAAAGGAAACCTGTGTCAATGTGAAACATGTGTGTGCCTGTCCAGAGGATGAGGCATCTGATTCATAAATCAGTGGCAGAGAGGTAAGGAGAGATGTGTGGGTTTGGTAACAACTGTCAGACTTAAATGGTGCATTTTACTCTTTTTCATCTTAAGTCTCCCAAGAAGATCATATTTTTGACTTACATGTTTTCTCTCTGCTGCTGGCTAGAGCTGAAAGCATCCAGAAGGTCAGCGTGTTCCCATTTCGTGTCATCTCGTGATTCCTGGTGATGCTCTGGGCACACAAACCCTTTCAGGATCTGCAGAGTACTCATGTGGAGAAACAAAATGAGGCTGCAAAAGCTGTCTGAGAACTGTGTCTTGTCTGCCCCTTTGGGCAGGTTGGAACTTGGAGTGTGCTAATGCTGCAGTGAGTGGGACATGAGGAAATTAAAAAACTGCTTATCTGTGCTGGAAGCGTTTCCAGCAAAGACACAGGAATATGTTGTAGGGAAGGATGTAAAATGTATTGTTCTGCTTATATAAATTGCCCCTTTAATAAAGACTGACTGAATTTGCAGTAGCTCTAGACATCAGACAGGGAGTTGTCCCATTGCAGTGAAATCTGTAGCCCATGAAGAAGCTGCCTGGGGTAGGCAGCTCCTGGAGATGGGGTCTGAGACCAAAAAATAGCTTGCCGAGCATGTAGTTGGCAGAATCTCCTCTTCCCTAGTGCAGTTTCTTGTTAGTTGTGGCAGCTGTGGATGTTGAGGAGAGACCCAAACCTGAGTGCTGGGCTTGCGCATGGAACCAGGCTAAGGTAAGAAGAGCTGGTCTAGGTCAGAGAGAACACAGGTGGAAAGAAACCTGTACATTTTGCCAGAAGACAGCAATTCCATCTGATATTTTTGAAAGGCCTCTGGTTTTACCCTTGGGCTATCTGCATTGGCAGTCCCTGAGCATTGCCTTCTGGGCTGAGGGAGAGGAAGGCTGTGCTGAAGTAAACCACATCATGTCTTCTCCCACACCACAAAGGTCAAGCAGGTCCTGCCGCAACTCTGCAGTTCCTGTTTACGCCATATATGACGTTCTCAATCCCTTCAGCACTTGCGGTACAGCTTCTGCAGCTCTTCCTCGATAACTAATTCCAACTGGCACAGCTGAGACATCAGCAGGATGAATCCTTGGAGTGCAGCCAGCTCTGGCTTTGATTTTTCACTTGTGTCACTGATGTCAAGCCTTTGAACAAGGCCTCGGGCCCCTGCTACAGTGTGGGGCAGACGCATGCAAGAAGAGCGTTCTTGCCTTGTGGGGACAACCAGAGTCACAAGATCTCCAATGGGATGCCAGAGTGCAAGTGTTTGTTGTGGTCCAAGCCACGACTTATTTCCTCCTCCAGTGACGCAGACTTGTGTCATTTCGTTTTGGTGGCTGAGCGCTTGCGAGGGGAGATGCCGCCCACCCCGGCATTCCTCCGCTTGGACATGCACACGTGTTTGTGCAAACCCAGAAATGAGGGGCTCGATGCAAAGATGGCTGGGCGAGGTCGCTTGGTCCGTGGGCTGCCGGGGCTCTGGACCAAGAGCTGTCAGGCTGGAAATCTCTGAATGAAGATCTGGAGAGTGTGGGATGTGTAGCATCTCATGTAGCTGAGACTGGCAGAGGCTGGTTGTTAAACTTCTCCAGCTGCAATCAAGAGCTTCCCAGCAACAGCTGAACATTTGCCATCAACATCTGTAGGAGCTGTGGGGAAGAAACAGCACATTCTTAACTAGTCTGTGATAATAACAACACTCCTGCTCCTTGGTTTTGCTGTAGGCGTGTGTTTTTTAGGGCAGGACTGTGTGTGAGAGCAGCAATTGTTGACTTGCATCACCTTACAGTGAAAATGCGCCTGCATTGCGCATGCAAAGGCATTTATCATGTTGAAGAATATTCTGTAGAAGTTATTATTTTCCAGGGGACACTGATTGGTCCCTTCCTTTACCTGACAATGCATGGCTCCTTGAAAGCATCAGTCTGTTCTTGTAAATCACAGCAATTCCCACTGAGCAGGTGGAACAACCTCTACAGAAAAACTTTCTGGTTTGGAATGACAAAGACCTTTTTATCTGTGGAAATCAAAAATTTATAATGCGTAAATTCTTCCAAAGGGAGTTGATTTCTTTTATTTTTTTTTTCCCCCAGTCTTTCCTCATAATGGAAACTTTCCTAGTGTTTTGCTGGTTTATTATGAAGATTTCTAGATGCAACAGCAATAATGAAATTTCCCTGGCTTTATTGTATTTTATGCAGACAGTTGCATGCAAACTGAAGGTCTGACTTGATATCCTCAGCAAGACATGGGACAAGTTCAAAGGCCTGTTAAAACCCAAGTCAAAGTGCTTGTCTGAGATATTTGGCCCTGTCACCTGCAGCTGTGAGGCTTCTGTGCAGAATAACTCCAAAATGCTGAAGGGGATGTGGCTATGTCTTCAATAGCTTTGCCAATAGAAACTTTTGCTTTTATATTTGAGAGAGAATGTTTCTACAGAGCCAAAGCACCATATGCTTTGATTTGCCATTATATGAGTTGGAAAATATAAGTAGAATTACATAATGTTACATAAACATTTTTCTTGCCTGACTGATAGATTTCCCCCTACATATTTTAAAATATTGGGGGGTTATTTCTTTAAGTCTCAGATCTGATGCTTGAAATAATTTTTTTTTCTGGTTCACAGAGGTTGTAAAAAACTAGATTCTCTGCTATTATAAATTAATTAAATTATAGAGCAGACCAGAGAGTTACTACAGGTGCAGAAAGTCTTTCTCTGCCTTACTTCTCCAGTCTTATTATCTGGCATGACAAATTTCTGACAATTGACTTACCAGCTTTCCAGGAGCTATGGCCAGTCATTCTTCTTAGTGAAAATCAGACAATCCTTTTTTAACGATTAATGAAGTGATGAAAATGTACATCAGCAAAGGATTTATCACAGAGCCTTACTACTGAATTAAAGGTATTTATGCCTCCATAAATAGCAACCATTGTTGATAATCCAAGACTTGAAGTCTTAATTCTGTCACTTTATAGTTAAGCTGGTAGAGAATAAGAATGAAAGAGAGATATTTTTCCCTCTTTAGTTAAAAAATGCTTATTTTATTCCTCCAGTTAAGAGAAATGATTACTTGAGCAAAATTATGATCATGCTAATTGGTGACCTAAGAAATCTAGTGGGTTTATGCAGAAGGTTTTTATTGTGTGCAATAAAAAGTTATTCTGATATCCCTATAGCTTTCTTTTTTTATCTTTGCATCTGCTGTACAGAGTAATCAAGTGTCAAATGCCAGTACGCATAGGGCCAAATAGGACAATGAATCGTCCTCTTCTTCTTCACTCACCCTGAAGTCTTCATTTCACTGTAAGGAGTGAAAGTCAGAGGTAATTCATGTGGTCTGACACCTGACTAATCACCTGTAGTTTAAATGAGACCTTGAAGAACCTGTGTGGTCTTTGTGAACCTACTCAGAAAATCCTGAGTCCCAGAAATAGCATTCCTAAAATATATACTGAGCAATTATTATTTTTTTTTCAATTGGATGGGTGCATGCTGCGGGATGTTGCTATTATAAACTATTCACAATTCTCTCCTCTTGTGTTTAAAAAACCCCACACCTGTATTTGTGCTCTTCCCATTGGATGTTGGCAATGTCTTTGTAAAGTGTTCCTTGGAGGAATGCATGCAGGTAGGCAGTGGCATAAAGACCAGGTACTAGCTGTATTCTAATTAAGCCAGATCAGGAGACAGTGAGTGCTTCTGCACTAATAATCAAGGACAAGTCTCAAATGTCATAACTGAACTATTTCTTGTCTTTTTCCAAGGAGAGAGGACATATACAAATAATCCCAAAAATTAAAATTTACTGAGAAAGCCCTTCCTATGAGAATGAGTGTCTGGTTTTTTTTATTGGTGCTCTGAAAAGATGCTTCTGGGTACCGAGAGAAGGGAGGATGATGTAGGAATGTACCCACTGCCAGCCTGAAGTAACTTGGAGTGTTACAGAGAATGCCTGGTCTTGACTGTGTGAAGTCTCATGCAAGTTCCCACTGCCTCACTTTCTTTTTGTTCCTCAAATAAAAGCAATCACTGTGCCTATGAACACATGGGATTAGAGGTGAGTATTTAGCAGCATTAATTCATGGTCTTTGTGAGAGCTGATTCCTTCCTCACCCCACCCCAGAGTGTTTAAACCTTCTCTCTGCCAAAATATAATAAATTGCAGGTCTGGCCTCTAATGATTCCTCATGGGGAAGCCAGGGATGAGAGCAATTTATCTCCTAACGATTAAACCTGCAGAAAAAAAAGGGTGAATTACTTGAAGGAAATTACTGCCCATGCATTATTCAGCCACCCGTGCAGAGCTCTGCAGGAGAACAGAGACAGGCCAGCACCCCATATCAGATGGGTTCCTCTGGGATGGGTGGCCCATGCCAATTCCCATGGGGAGTCATGGGGCTGTAGATGGCAGCAAAGGCTGTGGGATGGGAAGGCACAGTCAGAGCTGGTTTTGGGGGTTCCCACGGAGATGGTGGGTGGGTGCATGATGGCTCGAGCCTTGCAAGGCCGTGGGAAGAGGAAGGGTGCTCACTCCATGTTGGGGCTGAGAAGAAGACATCAGAGAGGATCTGTCCGGCAGTCAAGAGGAGTGTGACAGAGAGAAGAGGAGAGGAGAAGAGAAGAGAGCTCTCTGCATTGGCGTGTGCTTGACTGCCCTGTCTGGACTGTCCAAATCCCACCTGTGCTTTGCTGTTGACAGTCCCTCTCTTGGTGCATGTACAAGGCTGGTGCTGCATGCGGTGGCCAGAGGGCTTTGCTTCCTCCCTAGGTGCAAAGGGACCTGTCCACTGCTCAGGGGCAGGAGGGGACAGTGGAGGAGGCACAGCAAATCATCTGTCGTGCTGCTCTGCTTTGATAATTGCTAAATGACTTTTTTCCCCATTTTTAATTATAGTGCCCAACTAGATATGCAGATGTTAAAATATTGGTTTGAGTGCAAGTTATGGAGTCTCTCCTGACCTGCACCTTTAGTGTCTTAGCTTCTGTGGCTGCTTTTCCCTTGTGTTCTCAGCCAAAGAGCCAACAGGTGAGACAGGGTGTTCTACGGTGAACTCACTGACCTTTGCTCCTGCAAAAGACAGGGTTCCTAGTTGAGCTGGGACTGGTGATCAGTGTGTCACATCTGGCGCATGAGGCTGTACAAGACTTTCAGGAGCATCACTCTTGCCCATCCTGGTTTAGGGGTAAACTCTGCTGGCTGTCCTGACTGATGGGTCAGCTTTGGTGCATTCACCCCATACTGTACCTTCCTGCAGGGTAACCAAGCAAGGGAATACATCCAGTTAAGTGCTCCTCAGTGAACTCAGATGTTGGCCTGATGCTGACCATGGTGTCTCTGGCACTGCTGCTGGGGAGCAAAGGGAATTTACCCACTTGACTGCTACTGTACAAACTCTTTCCTGAACTGTCAGTTGCAATGCCCTAGAAAACTGATCGGGGCCAGCATGTGTATTTGATAATATGAAAAGCTATATTTTCCTCTTGGACAATCCAATGAAAGATCTGCATTCAGTCTCCAGTGAAATCACCTTAAATTGTTTTCTTTAGTCTCCTTCTAGCTTTAGCTGATGTAGCACTAGGGCAGAGGGTGTGCACAAGTGCTGGGGAGTGAGAGCTGCAGTGCTTTCACTGAAGTAGCATTACTTGGCAGGCTGAGTGCAAGCCACCTTTAAGCTGTGCCAACTGGCTATTTTGAGTCTGGGAAATAGGCAATACCTCTAGGATGCTAAAAGTTCATTAATTTTCTTTATTTTGATTGCAATACATAATAGAGAAACCATGCCCTTTGCTCCAGCAAGATGTGAGCAAGTTTTGAAACATAGCGGGGTTCTGGCTGATGTCTCTCCACAGTGAAATGTGTCTTCTACTTCCTAGTCTCAAAGTATGGCAAATGTTTTTGGCCACTGACCAGAATCAGGAAGAGCTTTTCATCCCAGAGCAGTGAGGAAAACTGACTGTGGGTGAATGAGCAATGGCAGTGCTGTGGGAAGGAGGTTGGCATCTCTGTACCAGGAATGGATGGCAATCCCAAATGACTGCTCCAGTGCAATGTGTAGCCTCATCCCCCGTGAGTCAGACCTGCCTCATACCCAAATTTCCCTTGGGCAACTCTTAAATGGCATATCATGTCACAGAGACTCACGCAGTTACAAAACTCTTCCTAGCTGAAAATGGGCAAAGAGTGCTCTGGGGTCTGTCACTGAGCCCTTTTGTAACAGCCTGGGGACTTGCACGACAGGGGTGGGTGTAGTTCACATGTCAGTATCTGTCCAGACTTACTGGAATTGGTTGAACTGAGGGTTCTGTGAGGGCGGGTGAAACTGGATGGATGCATTGTAGTGTGAGAACAAAAAGAAATGGTATTGCACCCATCAGCTCTGGTCCATGAATAATAGAGATTCCTCGTTTACAGGATGTGGGACAATTGTTTAATTATCTCAGCGTTTGCTGATATTTTTCTTCCTTTTTGTCACCTTTTAAAGCAGCTTGTTTCAAAACAAGGTTGCAGGAGATGGAATGAGTCCATGGAGGCCTCATGCCCACTCCTGGAGTATGGACTTCCACTAACAGTGACCTCCAAGAGCCATTCCCAGGGGACATCACCTTTCCCAGCTCTATGCCCAAAGGCACAATGGGATTTTTGCTTACCTACTCAAAGGGCCTTTGAAGGAGACAGTGAGAGCTAAGGGAGAGCTAACAAATGATCCCTCCTGCTCCTTCTTGCCCTCCCAGCAGCCTGGGAGTCGTGTGGCTTTAATTAATCAGTTGACTCACATAGCGACGCTGACACAAATGGCACCTGCTGTCATCCTCTCCCACGTAAATGCTGGTGATAAATGGCACGGGCTGTGCTGGCCAGTGATTCCAGTTGGCTGAGCAGAGATGGATGCTTGTGTCCTTCTCTGTGATGGAGGAGTTAATCATGATGAAGAGTGAACATGTAGGGCAAGCAGCTCCAGCCTGCTCTTCCAAGGAGGATGCTGTGGTCCAGTTCACAGCAAGTCTTTGCCAGTGGTTTAGAAAGGTGCAAAAGGTACCAAGTTCTCCCTCATGTGCCAGCAGATGGATTTGCTGCAGGTTAGTCACATTTTAGAGGATACTTTAGGTAACTGCATATGGGAGGCTGGTAGCTGCTTCTCATCCTTAGCTCCTCCTGAATGCAAGTGTTCCTCTTCCAGCAGAAATGTCCTGACTGGTGCCACCAGGTGTGCAGCTCTGCTCCAGCCTGTGGGAGGCAGAGACACTCCCTCTGCCAGGCAGGACTTCAAGGTTCCTCAGAAGAAATGGTCATTAAGTATATCTTCAGGTCCTGCTGACCCAAAGGGTTTTCTTGATCCATTTAATACATCCAGAGGGATGAATCTGGGCTTTCCAAGTTCCCTGAATCCACCGTTGCTCCTCTCCCTGTCAGTACTGTCTCTGTGAAATCCCAAAGCTCCCTCCACCATGCATGTACTTTCTAGGACAGGAGATTCTATGTACAGGAGTGTGACTCTCCACAGAGCCTGCTGTGAGGTGATGCAGCAAAGACTGCCTCCAAGCCTGGAGTATCAGAAAAAGAGTCAGTGCCATCAGATGGTCGCATACTCCTCCCTGTGTTTAGCCAAGGAGATGTACAGGTCTGTGTCAAGCATCTGCATGGCTCTCAGGCCAATACTTCTCCCAGCACCTAATCTCAGCCACTGCTCTCAGTGACAGTGACTAGTAACAGTAAAAAGGAGCCAGGACAGAGGGCATGTATGCATGTGCCCAATTTTCTGTTTGCAGAAATGTTTTACAGGTATCAAAGACACTGAGGTGATGGGGTATCTGGTGGTGGAAATTATATGGAGGCAGGAGGAAGTGTAGTGGGCAGAGAAGAACCAGCTGAAATTCAACAAAGGCAAATGCAGGGTCCTGCACCTGCGGAGGAACAACCCCAGGCATCAGGACAGGGTGAGGGCTGACCTGCTGGAAAGCAGCTCTGTGGAGAAGGACATGGGGCCCTGATGGACGACAAGCTGTCCATGAACCAGCGGTGTCCCTGCATCCAAGATCAGTGGTTTCCTGGGGCACATTAAGAAAATCATTGCCAGCAGGTTGGGGGAGGTGATCCTGCCCCTCTACTTAGCCCTAGTGAAGTGTATCTGGAGTGCTGCATCCAGTTCTGAGCTCCTCAGGACAAGAGAGACATGGAGCTCCTGGAGTGGGTCCAGTGGAGGGCAACAAAAATGATTAAGGGACAGGAGTATCTTTCTCATGCGGAAAGGCTGAGGGAGCTGGGCCTGTTCAGCCTTGAGAAGAGACGACTGAAAGGGGACCTCATCAAGGTCTATCAAGGCTGAGCTCTGTGGGAGTTGTTTGGTCTGTGCTGTAAGGTACTGGATGAGGACACAAAGTCTAGAGCACAAAGCCTTTCTCTCTGGTGCTCAGACTGGCTGCACACAGTCTGCAAAATCTCCAGGTTCTCTTTCAGGCCCGGCCTACCAGATCAAAAAAGCACAAAATAGTTCCACTGTTGAAATCATTGGAGCATTCTCC
The DNA here is from genome assembly GCA_013398955.1 of Callaeas wilsoni. Taxonomy (NCBI): domain Eukaryota; kingdom Metazoa; phylum Chordata; class Aves; order Passeriformes; family Callaeidae; genus Callaeas; species Callaeas wilsoni. The sequence continues at coordinate 96,608 of VWPU01000361.1, read as the reverse complement.
AGCAGCCAAGGAGAGCACTTTTAATGTCTGCAGTGTCCTGGTGGCTATGCTACATGACTGAAAAGTAGATATTTGTATTCTTATTGACTTCTCCAGAATGAATTCAGCAACCCCTATTAAGGATCTCATTCTTGAAGTAACTTCATAGTTATTGAGAGTAATCTTCATGAATGACGTTATGCTTCCATGTAATCTCATCCAATAAATCTTACTGTATCAGCTATGATTTTTTTAATGGGGTAATTGGTAGAATTCCTCCTTTTACTGAAAGCAGACTCTAAAGGCCTTCTAAGCCCCAACTGTTTTTCAGTCTGTGCTGAGCAGTGTGACTTAAGACTGAAAATACATGTTTCTGTCTTAAGCTGTTGACAGTGCAATTTGATTGTGAAGAAGTGTCCAGTGTTTTCTGCTCTGACAGCTCATTGTACAGGTCTGTGTGTCAGTGCACCATATGGGGACATTACCCAGACTGGGGTCACCAGGGTGACCTTTACTCATCGCTCTGCCACTGAGCTGGACATGCAGGGAACTGGAGATGCTGTCTGCATGCCAAATGAGATCAGTGTTCCCAGTCTTCCCTCTTCTGCTTCGGGACCCATTGATCACTGTCACTGAATATCTGCTGGGTGTCCCCTGAAATAAAGCATTTCTCTGTTGCTCTCTGTCCAGATTCCATCAATGGCTAAAACTTGCTTTTGTCTTCAGTGATATTTGGATAGTTTTCTTTGAAAACGAGAAAATAAAACACATTAACTCTGCTCCAAATCCCCAGAATAATGAGAAACAATATCAGTAAAAAAGGTGGTGTTGACTCAAAGATGAATCGTGCTGCTCTAGGGAGAGAGGAACAGGGTTCGATTTGTGATGCAGTTGCTGTGAGAAAGTGGAGGACCAGGCATTCCTCAGGCAGCAGTGTTAGTCCATATCCATGGATGAGCTTGGTTCTCCCACCGCCTTCTCAGACTACAGCTTCTGGCTGCTGTCCAAGATGGGACACAAGATCATGCCTTGGACTAAATGTTCCATATCTCCCTATCCATGTGAAACAGAGAAAGCTCTTCCTATCCTCTTATTGCTCCAGGCTAGAAGTTGTTGAACCTCAGTGCTGGGTGTGGGCTGCCCAGAATTTTACTGTTAACTTTCTTTGTGCCAATGAGAGCTGAAGAAAATTTTGAGATATGTGGTTGATGCTGATGTCCATAAGTGCAGAGATGTCCCTGCCATCTCACAGGTGACTCCAGAGGAAGCTGACAGACAGGATGAGAATTGGATGGATCTCTCTCATTTCCAGCCTGCAACAACCCCTTCCAGGCAGGGGTCAAATTTTCCCTTGGAAAGTGGAAATGGAAAGTGGAATGAGTTGGTCAGGTTTGCTCATGTTTCAGTGATCACACCAGTTTTCACCCTAGGGTACAGCAGTCTTCTGGAGCTGCATTAACAGCATTGCTTGTGCTTTCAGCAGAGACCTTGATGTGTCTTGATTGTGGAAAATGAACTCCTCCTTCAACCATTGCGGTGTTCCTGGGAGCAGGACTGACGTGGTTTTGTTGGACTGGTTTTTTGAGTAATCGGTATTCTTCATTAGCTACTTGAGGGAAAAGTTAGAGGCACGTTTGATCCCTTAATAGCTGAGCTTGCTTCATATTTTAAAGAGATCTCAAAACGTTTAGGATTAAAGTTGCACATATGTGTAACTAGAATTTCCCAGGATTTGCCACAAAGCACATTCTAGTCTTTTCCCTTTGGACCACTTCTAAAGTGTGAGTTTACTGTAAAGAACATCGTAAATCAACATTTATGCCTGCAGAAAGATAATTTAGTACTCTGGCACATTAAGTATTTCGTTCAAGCACTGCCACCAAAGCCTGCTTAATGAACTGAAGAAAAATTCTCCCCAGTAGGAGGACAAAGTTTGGAGAATTGAAATAACTCGAGCAAATTCTTTCCTTGGTCAATATGGCCATGTGTCACAGCGAGAGGAGAGGCATTGCCAAGACTTCCTTTCACACAGTTCTTCTTGATCACTCAGGTGTCACTCCTTTATGCTTTTTTTGTTCCTTCCAGGAATGTGATGAATGTTTTGGAGATCAGAAGAAATGAAGAACAGAAGAAATCAAGAACTGGCACAGTGCTGTCTTTGTTATCACCTCCTGACCTATGTATGACATGAGAGTGAAGCATGACTGTAGAAGCATTTCTGGCTTAAATTGAGAACACTTACAGAATCCTGGATTTCAGTTCTTCGTGCAAATCCTTGTGGCTGTGTCGGATTCCAAGCAATGAACTATCTGTGTTTCTATTAAAGGAGTCTGGGGGTTTTTTATTCCTCCATTTTAGGTTCCCTAATTGAGACACTTAGGTTTTGTTTTTCTGGAAATATTTAAGGTCTTGTTGGACAGGGCTTTGAGCAACCTAATCTAGTGGAAGATGTCCTTGTCCACAGCAGGGAGGTAGGAATAAATGACCTTTAAATGTCACTTCCAACCCAAATCATTCTATGATTCTATGATTTTCAGTGAGTCCAAACATCCATAGGTTCTGTCACTTTCAAGCCATGAATTTTTATCCAAATACCCCTTTACATCACTTTTCCCCCAACTTCAAACTTGGGTGGAGCTGTGATTTGGCACTGTTTACGCAAAACCTACTATAAACATACAGCTACTCCCTGGGTTTCTCCCCAGTATTTTTACTTTATTATGTTTCCCAGATGTATACATTTTAAAATCCCTTGTCACGTTACTATCGGATCCGGGGGAAGCACAGACCACTGTGTTAAATCACACAGCAGCAATGAGCCAAGCAATACTCAGTGGTGCATGGATGTGCCAATCAAGGGTGCATCCTACTTTCTCAATATGGCTGCTTTTCTCATTCAGGGGGGTCTAATTGTTTGCAATTATTTAGTCAGTCTAATGAGGCGGAAAAGAGGTCAGATCACCTGTAAATGTCTTAGAAGTGTGGAAGCAGGTGTGATTTTTTGTCTATAAAATTTAATGTCCCAAAGACTTTAAGGTAAAAGAAAAAAAATTCCCCAGAGTCATGACTCTGCAGACTGAATATAAAACCAATTGTCTCCTAGTCTACATAACCTTCGGGAGTCTGGAAAGAAACTGCCTGCCAGAATCAAAGACTCGTTGCATTCAGTCTGTCACTTGTAAAATCCAGTGCTGCTATTTCTGAATAGATACTAATATGCTGATATTTTTGTTCATCATGCCCTGACTGTAGACTTCACTGCTGGAAAAAAACCAAAACCACAGGGATAATATTTTTTTACTTGGGCCACAGGTGGTTTCCTTCATGTTTGTGCAAAGTTTCAATTGATTTTCCTAGAAGAAGTACTATGACCCTTTCATGTGTTTATCAGTCACAGTAAACTGTACTTTATGCAAGACTGAGGTTACAAAGATTGTGGCTTCCTATGGTATGTCCTGGGAAGGGTTCCTATCCCAGGGAGTTAAGTGAACGTAGATGAACCTTAACCCTGATTTGAATCAGGCTTTCTTTCACCTTAGGAAAGTTGTGATGGCCTGAGCTGGAGCATAATCATAGTTGAGTTTGTCCCTCTAAAGATTACTTTTTAATATTGCCTCTTATATTATTAGTGATTATTTATAGGTTTTTTATTACAAACTATCAATATAACCTATCCAGATCCCTCTGCAGATCCTTCCTACCCTCCAGCAGATCAACACTCCCATCTAACTTGTTTTCATCTGCAAACTACCTGAGAGTGCTCTTGACCCCCCCATCCAGATCATTGATTAAAATGTTATATAGAATTATCTCCAATACCAAGCCCTGGGAAGCACCACTGGTGACTGTCCACCAACTGGATTTAACTCCACTCACCACCACTCTCTGACCATCCAGCCAGATTTTTACCCAGTGGACAGTGCACCTAAGCTAAGGCAAGCCAGTTTCTCCAGGAGAATACTGGGGGAAATGGTGTCAAAAGGTTTACTAAAGTCCAGGTAGACACATCCAGCCTTTCTGTCATCCTCCAAGCTGATCTCCTTGTCACAGAAGGGGAACACATTGATCAAGCTGGACCTGCCTTTTATAAAAACCCCTGCTGGCTGGGCCTGATCCCCTGATTGTCCTGCAGGTGCTGTGTGATGGCGCTCAAGGTGATCTGCTCCATGGCCCTCCTGGGCACCGAGCTCAGGCTGACAGGACTGTAGTTCCCCAGATCCTCCTTCCAGCTGTTCTTGTAGATGGATGTCACCTTTGCTGACCTCCAGTCAGCTGGGACCTCCATGATGAGCCAGGGCTGCTGGTAAATGATGGAGAGTGGCTTGCTCAGCTCTTCCACCAGCTGCCTCAGTGCTCTTGGGTGAGTGTCATCCGGCCCCATGGATCTGTGTGTGTCTGAGTGCTGTAACAGCTCCCTGACCATTCCCTTGGATTATGGGGGCTTTATTCTGCTGCCTGTCCCTGTCTTCCAGCTCAAGGGGCTGAGAACAACTGATCTTAAAGACTGAGGCAAAGACAGGGTCAAGTACCTCAGCCTTATCCTTTGTCACTGTTTCCTCCCTCATCCAAGAAAGGGTGGAGGTTTGCCTTTGCCCTCTTTTGTTAAAGTATTTATATAAACATTTTTTATTGTCTTGTACGACAGTAGCCAGATTAAGTTCTAATTGGGCTTTGCTCCTTCTAATTTTCTCATTGCATAACTTCATGACATCCTTGTAGTTCTCCTGGTTTGCCTGCTCCTTCTTCCAAACACCATAAACTCTCCTTTTTTCCTAAGTCTCAGACAAAACTCTTTGTTCAGTCAGGCCAGTCTTTCCCATTGGCTTGTCTTTTGGCACAGGGGGATAGCCTACTTCTGGTCCTTTAAAATTTCCTTCTTGAACAAGGTCCAGCCTTCCTGGATTCCTTTGCCATTCCAAAAGTTCCTCCCAAGGGGCTCTGTCAGCCAATAAAATGTAGATTACTGAGTATCTTTGCTCCACAAAGCTCCTAAACATGAGAATGCATGAGAAGACAATATTAACAGCTCTAGTGTTCAGAGAGAGATTTTAGCTCAAGCTTACACATTGGCATATGTATAACACAAAGCACTTGTATAGTCTCCAGGGTTAATCACCAGTGCCAGGTTCAAGAGGTCCCAGGTTTTTTTTTTCTCCAAATATTCCTGAGGAATTTTATACTATCTTTTCCTAAACCCAATAATCTCCAGCTACAGAATATTTAAAGTTTTGTCTGGGTAAACAAATTTTTTAAAATACCTTTGAATTTTGGCCCAAAGTAGCTTTCCTAATTTCGCCTTGCTTATTTCTGTTGGGACTGACAAAGGAACCCAAATTCCTGCAGTCTCATTCTATTGCCTTACAACCTCTCATCCTCCCCTTACTTTACACAGATACAAAATAGAGGCTCTTGTACCCATTCAGTATCGTTCTTGGGGCTCTGTGGAATCAAGCTGCACAATGTTTGTATGGTTCCTGGAAGATTTCTAGTTAAAAAAGCATGGTATTGGAGCTGACACCTTCTCTTCCACTTTTTAAATTTTTTATTTCAAGAGTTATAAATCTGCTTGCCAGTGTTCCATCCTCCTGTGGCTTGGTCGTTGGTCTGCTCCACATCAATGTGTTCATTATATAATATGCTGATGTGGAAATTGCCGGAAATTATTGCTTCCTATTACATAACTGTTGCTGCCTATCTGATGTGTTTTCTGACGCTCAGGGGAACAGAAAGCGTGGTGTCTCTAATTGCTGTTACGCTTTTGCAGATCCTTGTAGACCATCATTAGCCTTAAACAGTTGCACAATATTATTTTATTGGAATGTTGCAGGTTTTTCTTCAAATATCTTTATGTTTGCATGTTCCTTTGCTGTTCCTATAAATTCAAAGCTGGTATTTGTGGTTTTGCACAGTTGTGATGGAAGCTGTGGAGATCTAGATCCCTGCAACACAACAGTTTAAATCAAGCATACACAGGGTTCAAACATGCAACAGAGATGTGGCAATTAAACCCACTGAAGTGTAGGGGCTGGGCTGATGTAGCTCTCCATAACCCTCAGAGCAAATGCTGTTGACCTGATAATGAGGTCAAGTCTTTTATCTTAAACTTTGATAAAGAGCATTAAAGTTGCATTATATTTCCATATATCTGGAGATAAGGAATCATCTGGACAGTCTCCACAATTCAGCTGATCAATGATAACTAATGAAACCACTGTTTCTCAACTGTGTGCACCAAGACTTTTGTGATATTAGTACCTGACAGAGCTACTGGCTTCTTTGAAGTGGTTGTCACAGTGGTAGCCCATGTTCTCTCTTTTAATGTGCTGTAGAACGATTCTACAGCAGCATCAGACTAAAACTGTGCTGGTGGAAAGGATGGCAGTCTCACATTTCAGCAAACTGAAACCAAAGTTTTGTGGGTGGCTTTGAGACAGTTTGGAAGTCACCAATCAACAGTATAAGTAATGCACCCAACCAGAGTGTATTCTATAAACTCTTGTGTCATAGCTCGTAGCACATTATCCAGCAAACACTGCATCAATCAAGTGTGTCATACAACAGGGGCATATCATTTTGGGAAGATGATTGCAAGAGAATCAAAGTTTTCAGAGTGAAATAATATCCTGCATCTGGAAAAATATAACATGTAAATTTCCAGTAAGAAACAAGAAAAATAATTTTGTAGATTAGGAACTTTGAAATGCTCCTGGCATGTGTTGAATATTAATAAATATGCCTAATTAAAATGCGGGACCCTTTATAAGAAGTATTTTTAAAAAACATGCAGAGAGTAAAAAGTCTGTCTGTCTCAAGTGCCATTGTGTAAGGTAAGACATCAATAATCCCTTCTGTTATGGGTTTGTATCCTACTGCCTGCCCAGCCCTTACTGCTCATTGAAAAGATGCAGTCCCTACTGTCCATGTGTTTTGCAGTTTGTTCGTTCAGCAAATTCAACACATTCCATCTGAGACCAGCGTGTTTGGCTACATGCACAGGCTGAGCTTTGTGGTGTTTGAAGTGGCTCTGCTGGGTGTGTGAGTTGTTACTCAGGTAGACAGAGAAGGGAGCACAAGACCCAGGATGGGCCAGGGCATCAGGTTTCAAGAACTCATTTATCACAGTGCTATCAGATTTCCTAGATAATTCTAGGAAATCGCCTGAGCCTTTCTGACTACTGTTGGAAACACCAATGCTGGTATCAATGACACAAATGAAGTTTTTGTTTAGTATCAAATCCATGTGGAAAAAAGAGATACTATTATTTCTGTTTCTTTCAGTGAGACATAATTTTAACTGAATCGTATTGCAGAATTTGGGACATCTTTAAATTTAGAATCCACTGCCAATACTGCTGAGAATATGTTTGGCAGAGTAAGATCATGAGGTCATGGGATAAATCCAGGTTGGAAAAGACCTCAGAAATTTTTTTTCCCAGCCTCCTACTCAAAGAAGGGTCAGCTGTGAGATTGGAGCTTCATCTCATTGGACTTTCAAATCCTCCAAGGATGGACAGACCATAACTTCTCTGTTCCAATGCTTGGCTGTCCTCATCGTGGTCTCTTGCTGCCTTTTGAAAAGTGTATTTCAAGGATGTGGTTCTGCTTGCTTTCCTCAGACCAGCCAGCCCAGACACTGCACTGGCACCAGTCATCTGGAAAAAGTAGAGAGATTCCTCAGACTTTAGGTAAGGGGGAAGTGTTTGGACTAAGCAGGAATAATTGATGAGCACCTAAAGTGTCCACAGTCAATAGGAAATGAGGGATCTTAGGGGCAGGAATTAAGAAGGTGTCTGAGATCCTGCTTAATGAGTTTTACTAGAACTAAGTAGCAGCTTTTCTTAATTTTTTTTGTTTTTAATGTTCATCATTTAAAAACCAGATTTTTCAAAGTGGTCTGTAATGCAGTTTATTTTCCATTTTCTACAATCACTTGAGGATTGAATAAAAGGGAGTTGTATGCAGGGAGGGTTAACATGTGGTTAATGTGCTAGGTCAGGTGATTCCTGTATCAGCAGTCATTTGCTAGTGACTGTGACCAAGGAGCTGGGATCAGGAGTGCCTTGATAGTGATTTCTGCAATGTCCTCGGGCATGTTTTCTAATTTCTTTTTAGTTCCTCATGCAGAAAATTATGCTGCTTACTTTCTCCCCTTATTTGTCATGTCTATTTAGAAAGACAGTGTGAGGAATCTAACACAAACAACCTTGTTTTTGGAGATCTCTGTCCTACTGATGTACAAATAATAAACAGAACAAAATGCCTTGCTAACGCTTAGCTCATGCTAAAGACAAATATTTAAAACAAAGATTTTTTTTATGTTGAATTTTTTTCTCCTTTCTCACCTGAACTCTGTGCTTCAGAGGATTCCTCTATGCTTATCTAATTATTTTTTTCCTAACTGTATTAGGACGTTCATTGTAAAGGAAAACTTCCAGTCCTTCACTCTCTCACAAATCTTTCTTCTGTAGGTGCCATAGTGAAAGTGAGGAAAACTGCACAGCTGATCTGTTTGGATTTTGCTCCACTGGATCATGGTTTCTTTCAGCTGCTTTTCCTGGGGTTTTCCTGGCATACTCTGATTACATTTTATGTCAGCTGAAAAGCAGAATACTTTTTCTGACTTCTGAAAATGTTGCTAAAATCTCTGTATAGGAAGGTGGGAAAATGCGTGGCAAGGCTGACCACAGGTCCCCAGGACTTCAGGGTTCGATCCTCTGTGATATAATTTGTGAGTTGCTTTGCAGGAGATGAAAGGAGGAGGACTCCCTACTTCTTGCATTTATTCCTGGAATATTACAACATCATTTCTCAGACTGGTTCCCTAGATTTCAGTGAAAGTGAAAACAACAATCCAACCACAAAACCTTTTATCAGGTATGTCTGTATAAGGAATATTGAAGTAAGTTAGTTCCCCAAACCCTCTGTCAGTGTAAGGAAGATCATCCTCTTAGGAGACTATAATTAGGCAAACTTAACAGAGTATTGAATGTCCTTTTTGGCTTGGTTCCATCACTTTTTCCAGAGTCCCTCAATTTCCATCCGTTGTATTTCTTGACCAAGTCATTAGTTTTGCAAAATAGGATCAGAGAGAGGTACATGTACCCCTTTATACCCCCGTCTGTTAAACCCCTGAGGGACAGAGATGGTGCTGCTAATTATTCAGGTGGGATTACCTACAGAAATCTTGCCTTGAATAATAATATTTTATGTCTACTGTTTCTTAACTTGCATTGTATCATTTGTTTTTTCAGTGATAATTAGCTAGATAAAGACTGGTTGTTCACTGTTCTGAAATAAAAATGCTTCTAATGGTAATATGACTTCACCTAGAATTATTAAGTCCAATAGTTACAGTGCTCAAGACTTCATTTAGAACTATTGTAAATTTATACCCATATAAACCTCATGAAGGTGATGGTGTAGTTTATGGGTTAGCACTGGATACTTGATTGAATATTGAGTAATACCTTTTTCCAGAGGATGCACAATTCCCTTCAGTCAGCTGTGAAAGAGCTGCAGTGTCACACAAAGTCATGTCTTAACAGCTGCCTGTCATTGTGAATAAGGGTCTTATCATCTTGATCTTGGTTTTCCTCTGTTTATAAAATTTAGTTGTAAAGGGAGATGTTCTGTTTTGGGTTAAAACAAGGAGTTTGACTCTTGGTCTTTTTAAGTATAGTCTGCTGCCTGATGGAGGCAGGGAAGCACCAGGAGCAGTAGAACTTCTGAAATCTTGTTTCTTACGTGTTTGTCTGTTGGCAAGCATGAGAGGTACCATTTCTATGGATTCCTGGTATCTAAAATGAATTTTTGCAATTTCTGCACATCGACCTTGCTGTCAGTAAGAAGCCTTTGTCCTATCAGTTACCACTATCCAGAAAAACTGTAGGAATGCAGCTTCTCTGAGGTTGCTATTCTCTGAGGTTGCTATTCTTCATTCGGTTGATGTGGATTCACATCTTCAAGCTATTGGTGAAGGATTGTCAGACAGCAGATAGCAGTATCCTAAGCCTTATTTATTTACAGAACCAAGTTAGAAAGAAATATAAACTTTGCGATAAGATTTTCCTAATCAAGTGTCTTAGACTGTTTCTGCTGTAATGTCTGGTGTATGGGTGTCATAATATCTCCTAGGGGTGCTCCTGATTTAAACCACGAGGACTATTAGCTGATTGAAAGGAAAACCAAGGCCTTCTGGAATGTTCTACCAACAGAATACTTGGAAGCACATACTGAGTTAGTGACACAGAACTACAGACTGGAAAATCCTGGGATAAGACAGTGGGTCTCCTGTTCTATCTTGTGTGCTCCCTTCTGCTGACGCCCCCCAGCAGTGCTGGCACAAACACAGGTGTCGTGCTCTGGTAAGAGCCGCTCTGGCCACAGGCACTGAGACCACGTTTGGCATCTCCTTCCCACTAAATGCACACGACTGCCCTGTGAGCAAAGCTCAGTGTAACTCCTGTGGGAAGAGCTCCTGCAGAGTCCACTGTAGTGTTTTGGGCTGAATGTTGATGAGTCTTTTCTGTCAACTGATGGAGTGCTGAACACAGAGGCTAGGGTTTTCCAGGGAAAAATATGCTCGTAAGAGTAATTTTCAGGATATTATAATGCTCATAGATTTATCAACTAACCAGCTAATGCCTTTTCTTTGCTTTTATGCTTGACCTTTGGATAGAAGAGTTTTAGTTTCACAGAGCACCAACAGTTCTCTAACAACAGAAATGTAGTCATTGGCGGGACACAGATTTTTGTCACTATCCAAATGGTTTAAGCATTTTGCTTACCTGCAGTTACCAATTTGTTGAGACTGGAATCATTCAAACATGCAAAGTTTTTCTGCAATAAAATAAGGAATTAAGGCAATTGAGAGGCTCCTGTGGAATCTTTTTGACTTTATGTTCTTTTTCTTATAATGCCTGTCCTTTAAGGTTTAACTATTTTTTTTATTCTATAAAGTGAGAAATCTAAGTCTTGAACACCAGTGTGTTACTTTAACTGTAGGAGGATCACAGCACAGGCAGGTCTGGAGTCAAAAGGAAAAACAAACTAGAAATACCCATAAATATATTAAACATGCATTGATAAGTAGATGAGGCTCGTTTCACCGATACATTCTACTTACAGAATTTATAGTTGTTCATGTGTGTATACGTCAGTATAGAGACATTTCTACAGATGCAACCATACTTTAACAGAAAAGCACTGATTTCTGGGCTATGCTGGTGTTTTTCACAGATGAGGAGTCAGAAAAGGGACCATTTTGAATAATGTTAATCACTTGGTGCAGGGATGCATCTTACTGGAGGCCAGGAGGACCAGCTCAACCCTATACTCTTTGTTCTAGGTGAAGGTGAATCTTGCTGATTACCTCAAGGCTGCCCGATCTGTTTCCTGATTTCTCTGTTAGCCTCCATTGAGGGCCTAAATGTACTTTGATTCTGTGTAGGACTGTCTCAAGGATCGAACAGGTGTTGAATACATTGTGTTTCAAAAAACCCACCTCTGTTGTCATCAGGTCTGAAAAATCCTGCAGCTTTGAGCCGTGTCACTCATGGGGCTTATTCTGTGTCTCTGTCTGAACTTAGAGTGTTTCATGTCTGAATTCTTGCTCACAATCATTTGTTCAGGACCTCACACAGAGACCTCACTTAAACCCTGCAGTTTAAGTTGCACATTGATTTGGTGCAACAATTTCAGATGTCTGGATTTTTATTTGTTTGGTTTATTTTTTTCCAGTATTCTATCAGTTGGAATTTGATTCCATCCTTTTAGTACTTTTCTTCTGGCAATTACACTGTATGATTTTGCAATTTGTTCAATTTTGCAATTCCATTGGAGACTGGCTGGGCTTTTTCTCTTACAAACAGGGAACTTATATTTAAATAGAACTTAAAATAAATTAGATAAAATAAACTACACTATACAGCCCAACAAAATTAATTCTTCTCTTGATACAACTAGATTTCCTTCAGGTTTGACATGAGGAATCTCCCAATTTTGTGAAAAACATGTAATTTTTCCTTATGTAAGTCCAGTGTAGATATGATCCATCATTTCATATTCATAGTTGCTAACTGTTAATTGATATAAGAAGATGTGTTCATTGTGCTCTGGAGCATTTCCCCATTTTCTCACAGTATTTTTCAATAGGTAGGATAATGTTTTTTCAATAATGAAAGCAATGAATGAAAATATACTATCACTTTGTTTCCAGAGTGCTGCTTCCTCTGTGGGAACAGACCAAGGCAGCCTCTGACAGACATTTAGAATGCATGTATATTTATGACATTATTCATGGAGGTGCAATTTTGGTGTGAATTGTGCTGGAGAGTTCTTCATTTATTTTTTTGTTTTGTGGTGTATGGGGGTTTTTTTAAAGAGTATTATGAATAAGCTCAAAATTCAAATTTTATTTTAGGAGTTTCAACAAAGAACATGTTGAGGGCAGGATTTGTATGAGAAGTGTTTTGTATCATGTCAAAATGTTTGCCTTCCTTTAAACCAATTAAAAAATCTGAAGAACCAAGTGTCTTCAGCCAACCCATCATAATGGGTTTTGGGAAAATGATGAGCAAATGATGGCGAGGCATATGCAACCATATGTAGGTATTCACACTGGTGCTTGAAGAAACAGGCGGTGGGGCTGCACAGTTATTGAGAGGGTTACAAGAACTAGTTATGGGGGCAAAAAGACTGCTGTGATGAGAAAAGACCGGCCACTGAGATTGGCAGAGGAGTATTTGGAGAGCACAACCTCATACAGACTTACGAAACAGGGTACACTAGACTTAGATCAAATGGAAGCTGTCTCCTTGATTTGAACTCATTCCTGGTATGATGCATTTGAAATGTGGGGTCTAGGCAAGTGGGTGGAAATTGTTGCTTTGAGAGCTATGTAGTGAGGGTGAAAGAAGATGTGAAGCTGAAAGGTGAGAAGGAGCACTGCTGAAACCTAGCTGACTTCTGCCTTGTTTGTGGTACTAAACTCGGCTAGCACGAACCCATCACTCTGTATCACCCTGTTAGTGCCACTAGCCAGGAGTACTTTGGCACTCTAAGTCCTGCCGGCCTCAGGTGTTGTTCTGGTGCAGCAGAGAGACATGGGATCCCCTGGGATCATCCCTGCCTCTCTGCCTGGTGGTTTGGTTTCCCTCCACTCTGCCGACATTCCCAGGTGTGAAAGTGTGTGCTCATTCCGAGCTCGAGGGGTCAAACAGGAAGCAATGCTTTGACTCAGATCTTGTGAGGAGACCAGTTGAGGCAGCAAATACCTGAGCAGGTTATTGGTAGGTCAGAGAGCTGACTTCAGATGGAGGGAAAGGTGACAGTGAGCTTATCAGTGCAGGCTGGGAGAGTAACCTTCTCCAGGTCTGACCTGCAGCAGAACAGGGTGTGTAATTCCTACATCCTGCTTGCTTCCACTCTGCTAGACAGCTCACAAGCCTCCACCCTGTCTGTCTGTGCAGTCCTTGGATGCTTTGACTCAGCCTGCCTGCCAGCACACTCTCCCTTCTCCCTGCTCTCTCCCGCTTTTTCTTTATTCCTTATACCCTGTGGCTTTGCAGCTCATTAGACACAAAATATCAGCTCGACTTGACACTCTGGGAACAGCGATTTACAATTTTTTTCAGTTGATTTCTCTGCTGCTTCTCCCGGATTTCCGATGAAGTGGAGGGTTACAGACACTTTGACCATCTGAATGTTTGGTAATGACCTCGGACTGAGGAGTACCCGAAACAAACTCCCTGAATGATAAAGCTTAGGCAATAAGCAGAGCAAGGGTCACCCAGACACAGGCATGTTTTCCCCCTGTTGCCTCAGGGTTAAGAGTGGGTAATTGGTATTTCCAGTTTGGCTTCTTTCTCATTTTGTGTCATCCCATCACGGCATGCCAGGATGCATTACATTAAATGGCATCAAATCGTTGGGGAGCGTGACACTATACATTATCTGACACGTCATCTCACACCCTGTCATAACACAGTGTACTCAAAGATCAGTGGGGACCAAAAATTCATATGTCTGATTCCATTTTATCAGTCAACCCAAAGGGAGGCAAGCGTATTAATTATTTGCATGGTGGTTTGCATCCAGTGCTGGTGGGAAGAGGATGGGGCATGATGGCAGAAGGACAATTTCTATGTAGAAGGACAACTTCTATGCTTCAGAACAATTTTAGATCTACTCTCTATGCATATAATGGTGGTCAGGGGAGTGTGCTAGTGAAGGATCAGTCTCTAAAATTTGATGCATGATGCAAAATTAACACAAAAATAATGAGATACCTGAAGAAATGCTGGTTCTTCAGCATGAGCAGGCACTGCAATATGAATTAAGTATTTTCTCTGCAAGAAAGTGATTACACAAGCTCAAATTGCAAGGATGTCTAAAAAACTTTTGTTGACAGCAGATCTTAATATGAAGATTTTTGTGTGCTTCAGAAAACCTGCTTCAATAGGTATGAAGTATCTGATAAATGAACCTTCAATGGAATTAGCTGGGGTGCTTTAGGACATTTGTTCCTTGTTTTTAATGTCCAAACTCTGTACAGAGGCCAGCAAATGCTGATCTCAGCTATACCCATATATAACCTAATGTGTTAGCTGATATTCTCCGAAAAGTTGTCTCATGGTATGAGACTCTGGATATATAGAAAAGGTAAAAGCATATGATTTGGATACCTCTGAAGAAAAAGGTTCCATTTCTAAATGATTTGCTAAACTAGAGATAAGTCTGGGCTCTTCCTGATTTCTTGATGTGCTTTTTTGTGAGTAATTGTATTCTGTGACCAGAAGTTTGGAGCCCCAAACTGAGATTTTTATGAATAAATGAACAGAGGCTGTTTGAACTTGTCAAACAGATGAATGTCACAGCAGCTTAGAAAATGTTCCTTTATAAGTTACAGGTGTCACATGAACTCACAGACATAGTGTACGACCAAAAGAAGCAGTCATGCATCTCAATGAGTGAATTTAAATACAGGGATATGTGCTGCAAGCCCTGTGAGCAATGCTTACCTCTATGATTGCTTTGAAAGAGGGAGAGGCTGAATTGTGGAGCAGATCCCAGGAATTTGTGCCCCAATCTTGCTGTAGAAGATGTTGCTGGTAACTTGCACGTGTGAGCAAACCACTGCTGGTGTCCTGTACTTCTGGCTGTGGAGTGAAGCAGCTCCAGTGCATGGTTCAGTTATACCCTCCACATCATTATATCATTCTTGTTCTGTAAAGTTTTAGCATTAGTTTTAAGGCACTCCTTGAAGTGACTTATGCATTATGGTGTAAATGGTAAGCAATGTTAGCACTGGAGTAACACAAAGCTGTGTCCAATGCTAGGGTATTTACTCCTGGCCCACATTTCCCCATGCTTTCAACTTTTACTTTGTACTTTGACTTGTGGATGAAGGTTCACATCAGTTCTTCCATATGAACTGGGTAGTGCTTCCCTATTTATCACAGATCTGCAGAGAAGAGTACACATTAAACATCTGCACTGGCAGCTCTGTTTCTTGTGGTAGGAAACTGCATTCCCCTCCTTTGGCTGCAGATATCCTTGGCAATGTCCCAGGTTTGTGGAGTGGGATGGTTGAGAGACCATAGTTTGCCTCTGGGGAACAGGATGGGAAGTCATTGCTGATTCCAAAGATGTGTCTGCAGCAGGGAAATGGATTTCACTCACACACATCCTTCAGGGAAATATCCCTGAAATCTTTCAGCTTTATGACTTGGATCCATGCAGGCTGCACAATGGAGAGATGTGTGAAATCAGAATGTCAGTGAACAGTATATCCTCATCCTGTACAACCAGTGTAAAAGTATATGGAAATGAAAAAATCTTTTCCGGTAGATGACAGCTCCCGATGAGTCATTTATTTTGGAGATGAATGCTGGAGCCATGATAGACATATGCAAAACTCCCAAAGACCAGGTCTGGTCACAAACTTCTGAGAAAAGACATTTTTGGGTGGATCTTATCATTGCTTGTAATTAGACCATGCTTTCATCCCCAAACCAGACCAAAAATAGTACCCCAAAACACACTGAGGATGAAGTCATCCTGTTCCTGAGTTGATAAAGCAAGTCATGAATAATGGCAGATGTATTACATGGGGTGTTCTCAGCTGTTTCCAAAAGGGACCTTTCCTCTTGGTGCAACTTACTTTGGTCCAGATGTGGTGTATCATGAAAGGGAAGAATGGAAATTAGTAGGTTTTATAAACCATCATACTAAAACAGTATGGTCAAAAGGGAAATTATTTTTATTTTCCCAAAGAAGATTCTTTGCAATGCAGAAAGTGGGAGTGAATTCTAGGAAAGGGGAGTATTTTATACAGATTATGACTTATGACTCTCTTGTGGCTCAGACCACAGTACAACAGGGCTGAAATCTTTAATATAAAGTCCTATAGGCATTGTAAAGGAGAGCGTGGGAAGGAGTGTGGCATGGAAACTTCGTGATGTATAGACTTAGAAAAGATCAGAGGAGAGGAAAGGATTAAATGTGAGTAGAAGGAGGAGAATAAAGAAGAAAATACACTTGGAGCTTTAAGGTGTGAGTTTGAGTGACACTCCTGATGGTTGCCAGTGCTGTTTCAGCTTTTGGTGGGAGAATGTGTCTCTGCAAAAGCAGGCAAAGGGCTGGGGTTGTGATTGGGATGTGTTCTGTAGAATTTGTACAGATGACAGGTCCAGGTGCTGCAAAGAAATAACTGCAGAGAACATCAGGAAAGCAGAGATTTAGGCCACCTCATTTCAACAATTCAAGTGAAGTGTCCCAGTTAGGAGTCTAGCAACTTTAGACCCCTTCAATAACCACTGAAGGCAGGGAAGGATACGGGTCTCACAGAGCATAAGCATCCTTCTTCATGGTCTTAGCTCGTGATTGCTCTGGTTCAAAGCCAAGTTAAGTCAATAAAGTGGATTTCAATAAGCTTGCTGTCACATCTGTTGAAAAGTCCCCTCTGAAGTCAGAAGTATGGATGGAATTCCATCCACCTTTCATGTCCATCTGCACATTTGCTGCATATATCATCAATAGAACAAGATAGGCATCAACCTGGGACACCTTTGCTGGGGCAGATGAGTTATGCTAAGATTAATCCTTCTTCTTTGACTGGATAGAGTCCAGACAAACAACTCAGACTAGACCAACAGCGGAAGATGGACAATAGAAAAGCTATACTAGAAGTTATGATATGGTGATCTGCTCAGGACTAGTCCATATCATGGGCAAAATGCATGGTTTCCTAAAGAACTGCTCAACAGATGACATCTCACTTTGCTGACCTCTGACTGGTGTGGTGGATGTGGAAGAGAGAGTGAAGTAACACATTGTACTTATAGCTAAGAACTAGCCAGGCTCAGTTTAGACGAATCTTTGGCCCACATGGCTAAAAGTGATTTAAAAATTTGGGGGTTTGATTTTCAAAGGGGCTTTCTCACAAGCAGCAGGGCTGGTTCCAGGAACAGTGCTGTGGTGGCAGGGTGTGGAGAAGACAATGTGGTTCCCTATGCTGGCCTCATTGTTGTTTTGTTTATGCAACATTCCCCTCTGCCCACAATGCTTGGGTCACCAGAACTTGTGAACTGTTTTTCCTCTTGGCCACATTTTATTGCTGTTATCCCTCAAAATCATCAATAGCTAATTGAATGTGGGTTTTGTTGTATGCTCAATGAATTCCATGTGTTCATCTCTTAGAAACAATTTGACAACAATTAAGACAAGAAAAATTGCAAAAATAGTGAGGACTCCTTTTCAGGGAAAAGTAATTAAAATGATACAAGCCCAAGTCCCGACTGAATTTCTCAGTCCATGACATGGCTTGAGCAGAAGGTGCTAGAAGTTCTGGCAGGGTTTGTTCCAGAAACATATAAAAATGTCCAGAAAATCTGTATCTATCATTTAATGCCATGCTGATTCACTAAACTGCAGATGTAGGTTTAACCTTTGTCTGTTACTAAATTGAGAAGATCAGAAAAGTGTAAGTGAAAGACATTTATTTATATCCTGTGAATGAATATATAAAATAAAAAACAAAACACATAGGATATCCTGATCAAAAATGGAAATTAAATAATGCACAAAACCGTGTAACTGCTTGAGCAGACTGAAAAAAGGATGTGACGATTATACCAGCCACCTTTCACAAAATACTACTTTCCATAACCCGGGATGTTATATTGCACGGATTCTGATCTTGTGTGACCAGTGACCAAATGGCAATACAAAAGAATTAACACCCACTCACAGACACACAGAGAACAAACAAACAAAGAAACAAACCAGGCAGGGGAAGAAATAACCTGAGGAGTGGTTGGGGACAGAATATATTTTGCGCTGAAGAAGAATCAATTTCTTGTGTAAGGGATGAGAAGCTATCAAATTTACTGTTTCCCTCAATTTCTTAATTAATCACGACCATACACAAGCATTTCATGCCTTTCTTCTTGCTCTGTTCTTTCCCTCTAATAGACATTTTTCCTAATGGTGTCTGGCTCATTAAGCACTCAACAGCCTATTGCGCGATGTTAACCCAGTGCTATCTGACTGTGGACTTTGTGAAGGTTTCCAGTTTATCATATTTTTCTCTGCTCAGTGCCTGTGCTCCATGCAGTAGTTCTGGTGATAGCCCATTCATTCACATTGTGTTGAAGGGCTGACTATAAAATTCTTCTTTCTTTCTTTCCCCTCTCCTCCTCTTGCAACTTAATGCCTCTTCTTGCTCTTTGATTCTGGCTGCATTCTTCTGGGATTAAGGGTTTTCTGTTTCCTAGAAGGAATAAAATATGGCTATCTGAGCCAGAGGAGTAGGAAATCTCTCCATAAAGTCCTTAATGGGGGTTTTTATGGGATATATTTTCACCTCATTTAGTTTTTATTTCAGTATGGCTCTTTCATCGGTCTGAGCATCTGAAGGAAATGACAACTTTATGGGAAGGCAAGAAGGAATCATTGGATTAAAAGAAGGTATGAAAACAGAACTCAAAGAATAGAAAGGTTTAGAAAGAATAAAGGCCTAATAGGTGACTTACTGAAGTCAAAATAAAAGGCTTTTTGGATGGAGAGATTCCTGAGACATTCTACATGATGACCACAAGCTGTATGGGATGGTTCATAAAAGTGGGCAGATGATCTTTCTTCACAGGTTTTAAAACCAGTAAAGAGGCTTTGATCTCTCATGCTGTTTTTTTCTCAGCAAGGACACTGATCATCTCCATGTCAAGGTGAACACTTCCTTCAGCCATGTCATGGCATTATGGAAGACAAACTGGCCTTTCAGATGTCATGAGATTTGCAAATCTACTGCTTTCCTGGGTAAGTTTTTTCAGTGATTATCTGAACTCATTATTAATATATATAAAATATATATTTTATCTCACCTGTGTGATTTCAAACTCTAGATGGTCAGACATTGCATGCCTTTTGTCTGCTAAACTGAGCAACTTTTTATTGTCGCAAATATTTTCCAGTCCCAAATACAGACTGTGATTTCATTGCTTCTCAATTTTTTCTAAGAGAATTTAAAGAGGCTGAGCTTCTTACGTCTTTTGTTTTAAGGCAGAATTTCCAGACATAGAATCATTGCTGTAGCCTTTTTCTGATCCCTTTCCAGTAATTCAGCTACCTCCTTGGACTGTGCAAGTTATTTGAGTAATGGACTCACCAGCACTGTGTGCTGAGGTAATAACAATATTCCATTTGGCTCAACACGCTCCTTGTATATCCAAGCATTGTATCTTCTGTTTTACAGGACAGTATACAGGAATTTGAGTACCTGCTTCTGAATATGCTCTTAGAGTGGCTCTCCTAGATGTAGAAATAGTGTGTTTCACTGCAGGGCAATGTTCCGAATAACGATGTCAACTAAGCTTTGAGGACAATTCGCCTGTTCCCATTATTGTTTAGTGTTCTCCAAGTGTTTGTATCCTCTGAAAACTTCACCATCCTGGCTAAAGATGTTGAATCACTTGACAAAAGGAGATCTCTGTAGGATGCACAGAAAATGCCCCCCTTTGATGATGATTTCCTATTAACAATTGCTTTTTAGGAGTGTAACTCTGGAAGAGACCTCCTGGGTCATTGAGTCTAATCCTCAGTTATTTCAAGTGACCACATCATACAGTTACTGTCAGAAATCTAGTTCAATTTTAATCCATTTAATATGTGCTGCATTGGTTTTTATATAGTGCTGCTTTTGTAATCTGAATGCCATGTGATAGTAAATCATTAAGTTGTTATTTTTTTTCTAGTAACGACAAAACCCAGCTGAAGTGATTTTTATATGTTGCAATTTCAGTCTAGAAACAATGAAACTGCCCCCAAAAAAGAGCCTGAGGTTTTTCTTCTTTACTCATTTCAAATGAAATATTTTTAAAAATTAAAATAACAACTGACACCAATAATGTACTGAGACACATTGCTGAAAAAATAACTCGTGAGATATTTTTATTAGGATAGTTCAACGTTTCAAATGGATTTTTTCCTAAGAATGTTGATTCATAAGAACAGGAAGATAAAACATATATGGCAGAGTTAATTGCCTTCCCCAGTACTTCCTTCCTTCTTCTCCCAAAGGTTGCTCCTTTCCTTTTCCTGGAAGCTGAGTTTCATGTGAAGTAACTTTTGGACTAGGGCCATTTGCATCTGCTCTGTTAAAACCACCCAGACTGGAGATGGTTGGAGATGGTTTGACACACACAACACACACAGTTTGACTGCAACCTCTGCAGTGCCACAGTCTCTAGGAAACAGAACAGGTAGTTGAGGGAGGTCCCTGCTTAACCTGCTGGCTGCCGTGAGTGAGCAGCCCTGGGCCCAGGCTGCTGCTGGGCTCATGATGCTGGAGAAGGCCAGGCAGTCTCTGGCTCAGTGTCCTGCAGAAGTGACAAGCTGAAGGATGAAATGGCCACTGTCAGCTATAGCTGAGTTCAGCCACAGCTGATGGCAAGTAGTGATGTGCTTCCTCCTTTGTGTTCCATGGCCATCAGTGATCAAACAGGATGCCTGTATGTGTTTTGGGAGGATGCAGCTCTCAAGACAGATGCCTGTGTGCTCTGAGGGTTTTGCTATATAACTTCCTTTCCATTTGCTAGCCAGGAACTAGATGCAGCTTAGTTGTTTATGGAGATATACTTCAATTTTTGTCAAAGTGGATTTAGGTAATGTATATCCTTCTGTCACAGTTTCATCCCAACCAGCAACTCAGCCTCACAGAGCCACTCACTCACTCTCCTCTGGTGTGATGGGTGAGATAATCAGAGGAGAAAAAGGGAGAAAACGCGCAGGTCGAAATAAAGACAGTTTGAAGGCAAGACAAAAGCTGTGCATGCCAGCAAAGCAAAACAAGGAATTGATTCATTACTTTCCATGGGCAGGCAGGTGTTCAGCACCTCCAGGGAAGCAGGGCTTCATCAGTTGTAATGGGGACTAGGGAAGAAGAATGACATCACTCCAAATGTCCCCCCTTTCTTGTTCCCCAGCTTTATATGCTGAACACGATGCTATATGGTGTGGGATGTCCCTTGGGTCAGCTGGGGTCAGCTGTCCTGACTGAGACCCCTCCCAACTGCTTGTGCACCCCCAGCCTCTTCGCTGGTGGGGTGGGGTGAGGAGCAAAAAAGGCCTTGTCTGTGTGTGTATGAACACTGCTCAGCAGTAACAAAACCTCCCTGTGCTATCAACACTGTATCCAGCACAACTCCAAAGCACAGCTCCATACCATTTACTGTGAAAAAAAATGTCTCTACCCCAACCAAAGCAAGCACATTTTCTTAAATGTTGAAGACTTGGCATTTCCGAGCTCATCTTTAGAGTTGGGGATGGGAGAAGAGTGGGAAAAATCCTGGGTCTCAGACAATACATTCAACCTCATTTATTTGATGAATTATACTTCTGAAAACCAGTCCACAGTATGCAAGACTTCCCTGCCCCACTGTCGTAATCACACATGCTTACAAGAGATGTTTCCATGCCAGTGACGTGTGTCCAAACAAAGAAGAGAGTCTTGGAAGCTTCAGAAGGAGAGTTATTTGGTCCTGCTCAGTAACCTCAGAAATATCAATCTTGCTACTTCTATAAATGCATTTCATCAGGGACCTGTTCAGGTTGGGCGTCAGAGTGGAAAACACGTGGGTAGTAACTGAGGGGAGCCATTCCCTGCACAGCTGAGTGCTGGTGGGATGAGGGCACTGGTGTGATGGTGTGGGACTGAAGCCAACAGAGCAAAACTGTAATCTCAGAACTTTTCCCCTTCCATTTGATGGGACTTCCATTTGCTGCTCCTGGTGGACAGCTTTTACAGAGGCTGCTTACGCAGAATTTAGGACCCAAAGGATTTTTGTGATCTGCAAAGACTATGTAGTTAAAAAAATCATCTAGTTTCTAGATCTGTATGTTTACCAACTGCATTTTACTTGAGTTCTGCTGGGTGGAAGGACTCTCATTTTGTCAGTGTTCCAAAATATGAATGTCCCAGGGAATTTAATTTTATTTTAGATTATTCTCCTTGTTCTATCCAAGGGGGCATGCTGTCTTTCCTATTGACTGGTTAGGAAGCTGTCTAGATCTGGCTTTTTAAAGCACTCTGATGTGGCCAAATGCCTAATTTCTAGGCATCACAATATCCAAACTGAAGGCAGCTAAGGCACTTTATTGTCCATAGCTTCCCTTATGCCTTAGTTCCCATCTCAGAACTGAGGTAGCCCATTCTCCCTTCTAAGGATGGTGTGAGGATAAATACATTAAAAGGGACAAAGTGCTCAATTATTATGTTAATAGGACTCCTATAAATACCTAAGATATATATGTATATTTGGATTTTAGCAGAACCTAACTTACGCTGCAGCTTAAAAAAAACCTGCCATAACCCCCATATAAATTCCATCTGTGAATATTTGATCAGATGCTATGTGGGTGGAAAAGTATGTTTCATTGCTATTGTGATTGCTTTCTTTCTTTAGCTTTTCATGAGTAATAAACGTGAAGAATGTCCCAACGCTTTTATGCTCTCCCAGTCAGTAATATTTTCTCTGAACCTGTATGCGAATGTTTAATTCATTAAATGGTATCATGCAACTTTATGGTGAAATCATAAATCTGCTTTGTTGCACTGCTTATTGGAAAATCTTCAACCCCAAGCAAGCCCCTAGCACTATAGCTTGCGTCCCTTGATTACATATGGCTTTTTTTGGCTGCTTCCCACTTTCTCTTAGGTTTTTTTCTCCCTTTGCTTCCAAACTCTTCATTCCACTTTATAGTAGAGAATCCCACTGGTCTGAGGACTTTTTTACAAATACATATAACTGACAACAAGGAAGATACATCTTGTCCTGCCTTTTACTTCATAGGGCTTTTGTGCTCAATATCGCCCAGATTTTCAGGATGATTATCAGTGCAGCAGTGCTAGAAAATTCCCTAGGGGCGTGAGACACCTGTGATGGTACTTGAGGTTAAAAAAACCCCAAAGTGTTTTTACTTTCTTGTTAGCCACTTCCAGTGTTAGCAAATCTTTGCAGGATAGTGTGCCACATGCAATATCATACATTGCCATCCTTCTCAGCATCATGCTTTATTCATGGTCATGAGTAATCCTCTAGGGCCTTCAGGAAATGTCTCTAGAGATCTGGAGGTGGGTATCACTAAACTGAACAGCTCCTAGGAAAGCAGTCATATAGCAAGAACACAGGCTGATAAATCTCTGCAGGAAAGCCCAGCATGCACAATCTGCCAGAGGTGTCCAAGCTTTGGCTATGATTATAGGCCAAATACCTGTCCAGATTGATGATAAATGAACTGCTTTTTCTAGACTTCTGTGGCTATATCTTTTGCCAGAATCCCAGTGAAATGCAGTCGAAGCCAGCATGGCTGTGAACAGCACCGCAAGGGGCAGATGAAGATGCTCCCTTCTTGTGGCTCCTTGCAGCTGCCTTATCTGTGAGACCATCAGCATGTGCAGCTGTGAGACAAAAAGGGCAAGCTGCCCAATGCTCAACTGTTCCAGATTCTCTTGAACACTACCTTTGAATCCTTCTTCCTGAGCTGTATTGTGCTTTTTGTGGTCACAAATGACCTAGTAGGGCAGTAATTATTACTGAATTGGGGGATCTTAGATGAATTCTTAGTGGTCCAATGTCCACATCACAGAAACTGCCCAGGCAATTGGAAATAGTTGGTGGCTTCTTGATAGTGTCAGACGAAGCACTCAAAAGAAGAGATTAATCCTTAACCCCAAAGCTGGCTCAGAGGCCCATAAGTTACAAGAAAATTGCCCTTCTCTTACTATGTCTACTGCTTGTGGCTGCTACTGCCTTGGATCTCTTCTGTCCCCATGCCCTGATTTCCAGAGTGGTCAGCAGAAAGGTTTCAATCCAACAAGATATGATGCCACTATGGTATCATTGGGCATAACAGTACAACTCATGTCTATGCCTAAAAGCAGCTTTCCTAAGTGCCTAGGTACTACCGAGAGTCATTGGATACAATAATGTTTAGGCATCTAAATGAACAGATTAAGATAACATTGGTTTTTAAAACCCACATGTAAGGTCATGCATTGCTTTATGGAATCCAATTAGCTCCTTTATTTAAGGTGAGCATGTGCTTAAGTGCTGTCGTCTTTTTTTTTTTTTTTTCCCCCTTTAAAGTCTCCTGTATTTTGAAAGAATGATTACATTTGCATCAAGGAGTATCCTCTGTACAAAGGGTGGGATTCCAGTATATTTTCAGGAAAGTGAACCAGGCAATTATCTTGCAGGACCAGTGTGGGCGCCAGAACGAGGAGGTGTGGTAAAGGGCAATGTGTGATTGATTTCTTTTCTACTCCAGAGCTGGATGAAATGCCTGACACAGCTGTTCGCTTACACTGCTTACAAGAACGAGGAATCAATCTCACCAGATGTTGTTCATTTCCTCTGTTGCTGTGTGGCCAGCTCTGTTGTACAGAGGATGGGGGGGGGGTGGCGGGGCGGGCGGGAAAAGAAAAGGGAGAAAATCTCAGTCTGCATTACACAAGAGGGCCCAGTGTGGGAATTCAGCGTAAACGAGGAACACAAGAATGAGCCATGACTGAGAAACTGAAAGCTGGAAAGACAGAGCCTACTCATTCGTGAGCCTGATTGATTCGCTGGGGAGCACAGCAGACTCCTGTTCCCTGTGGGACGACACATGACTGTCTTATGAGTTCTCCTGAAAGCTAATGTTTTCAATTAAAAGGATGCAGGAGGTACACGGGGAGGCTTTGGTAACAAATGATTCAAGGCCACATCTGCCAGCTGCATCATGTACTGTGTCGGGTGAGTCTGTGGAGCACTTACACGTGTAGAGTCCTTAAGCAACATTCAAGGAAGGGATGTCAGTGACAGTGTGATGTGCTGCTACCACAACCAAACTATCTGCGTGCTTGGGGTCCTGTGTATGCCAGCACCATTTCCAACCACCTTCTTTCCCCAGGCGGGAACAAGCTCCTGTGCTAGGAGATGCAGCTGGGGAGACCAGTCCTGACATGAGAGGCACCTGGTGCTGGGAAGCAACTGAGATGTTAATCCCCTCTTCCAGCATTTTTCACTGGAGCAGTTGTCCTCTGCAGATCCTTAAAAGGTTTCTTTGCCAGTGTGACTGGTTGACAAGGAAACAAGCAGAGGCAGAGGAAAGCACCTTCAAATGAGGAGGGCACTTAAAGCTAAGGGTAAATGTTTCAGGAAGAGAGATGTGAAATGAGCAACGTTTGCAGATGAGCTGTAGAGATGCCACGGACCAGGAGAGGGCACAGTGATATCTGTTTCCCATGGAGAAAAGCTGTTTTAGTAAAGCACTTGAACCCTGACTTAATTATCATCATTTGTTCTGGAACATCCACTCCAAAGTGAATTGATTTCTGTTGTACACCTTTTTGACACCTTTTTCTGCACATTCTCTATTTCTTTACTCTATGGAGCATATAGATTATTGCCTCTGCTTCTCTACCATCCTTAGCAGGTGTAAGGAAAAGGGGAATGCTCACAGAGCTGCTGCTATGGGAGGCAAGACCAAGCAACTGCTCACACACAAGCTCTGGTTTGAGGTCTGTTAGGAAGGGCTATTGCCTTTCTTTGTGACTTTCTGTCTAAAGCACCTGAAAATAAGCCTATCTCTCTCTGCTGTTTAGCTTTTAATGCATTATTGGTAAAAACAAAAATCCCAAAGACCTAAAAACCAAAGAAAAAAGGATACTGCTGAGGAAGGGACAGCCAGCCTCCTGCTCTCCAGCCATAGGACAGATAGAGTCTTGCTGAGGTGAGAATTGGTATCGAAACTGGACCATAATGCCCCCAATAACAGTATTGTGTTGCATCATGTGTGGCCTGCAATTATGGACCAGGATGGACCTGCTCTAAGATATCTTCTCATGAAGTAGTTACTTCTGCCATGGGTGGGAGACTGGGTTCTGTGGAGCACTCCTTTCACTGTTGTGCCAGTTCTGGTTGACAAAGGGAGTTTAAATTAATTGAAGAATCTTTGTGTTGAAAGTAATGCAAAGATTGTGTTCTCCAGCTGCAAGGATGCTAAACTCTGAATCAATCTGTTGACATCAGTGCAGATAATCTAGATTTGCACCGCTGCAAAATGTGGTCATTCAGATGGGTTAGCTCAAGTGACTCCTTAAGGGTGAATAAAATACTCTCACAGGGCATGTCAGAGGCTCTGGTGAAAGGAATGTGGATAAGGCATCCTGATACTCCGTAGTTATATTGATCAGATCCTCACTATTGCTCAAGGCAACCTGGGAGTTATTCCTTGAAGTCCATCAATTTCCTGTTTTGTTGCAATTACACGCAACCAAATCCTACTTTGTCACATGGCTTGAATAGACCACTCTGAACATCACCTTGATTATCCTTTACTTGCTGTAGTTTTCGAAGCCTTTTATGCAATCCATGAGGTTTGCCAAGGGAACCCTTTCCTTCAGTGTCAAAGCTGGCAACTTCTGGTAAGTCCTTTTTTCGATGCAAACCTCCTTTGCCATCGCGGAAAGGCAGAAAATGTATGTGCAATTTGAAGCAACGGTTAAAATTACATGGAAAGAAAATGACAGGAGCAGCTGTCATATTTTTAACAAAACTTGGTCACTGCGGATATGAAACCTGAGAACTTGCATAAGAGACCCACTCCAGCGAGTGTTGGTTTAGTCCACAGAACAGCTGCAGGAAAGGGGGCATTTCACCGCTTCTCTGGAGCTCCTTGTCTGGGGAATTGTGGCTGCAGGTTCCCGAGGGCCCCCTGGTGTTTTGCGCAATCTATCTTTAGAGAACTGCAAGTTAATTTCTGAGAAGGGCACTGGCTTTGAACAGGGACTACCTCCAAACTGACAAACCACTTCCTGCAATCGTTAACTGAATTAAGAACTTGCTGCCCCCTTCACTCCCCTGAAAAGACCCCACTCCCCACCCCTTCACCACCACCACCCCCTTGGCTTGGCATCAGGAAATATTGGTAAAGACAAAAGTGCAGGGAAGGTTGAAGTGATACTAATTCCCAGATCTACCCCTTGCCTGTGTCTTCCACAGAGAGCTCTGATATCAGTCCCATTGGCTTTCTGCAGGAGCTAAAGCCATGGCAATTCCAGAGTGTTCTCCAGTCAAAGCAAGGAAGGTGCCCGTGCGTTTGGTGCTTCCTTTGTATTTCTGCCAGCATAACCCTCCTCTGACACTGATGTGAAAGGATGTTGTAATTTTTGGTGAGGTTGTAGGAAGTAAAAGAACACCTGCAACTCCTGGGACAGGATTTCCTTCTAAAAATATCCCAGATCTGGTCGTTATCAGCTTCCATTAAAGGATATGGCAAAACCTTTCAATCATCAGTGTTGACTTCAATGATGTATTCTTGTAGCCATTGAGAAAAGAACCAGCAAAGCTACTCTGAATTCTTTCTGTTTGATTTTATAGTTGTGGGCTTTTTTTCATTTTGTTTGTTCCCAGATGTGTGGTCTTTTAACATCTACTTCTCTCAGTCTTGGCATACGTGTGACTCCAAAATGTCTTTCTACTGAATGAGATTTGCAAGTGGTTACTTAGTACACATTGCTCTCTCCTTGGGTTCCTGGTCCTCACTCTTCGAAGGTCCCCAGGCAGACTTATTCACTGTGGGACTTGACAGATGCCAATCAGAATTTTGCTAACCAGTGACTGAAATGGAAACGTTAGCTAAGTAACATTTTTCAGTTATGGACAAGGTAATTTATTTGATAGATATTTTTCTTTCTTTTTTAAAATTTCAGCGTCATTGCAGATATCAATTGGTTCTATACACATGAAACACACAGGTAGTTTTCAGACTGTAAACGCACTTAAAGACATGCTCTTCTACTTCATTTTTTATTATATAAGCTCCATGAAAACATGACCCTTGAGTCATTAAATATATTCTTCCTGCAGACATGTCTATCTCAAAAAAGAATATAAGGGTTTTGACTGTTTTCACATACAAATATAAAGAAAAGTTTGTTTTGCAAACAAGTATTTTCTGTCAAAGCAGCTGTTTTCCTTCTACTTTGCCACAGACGTGATGCCAACAAGAATCAAGGAAGAACTAAATGGGGAACATATGCTCTATATTAGTATCCAAAGATGGGAAATGCGTGGAGGAGTGCGTAGCATGAGCAGAAGAAGCCAAAATAAAAAATATGTGCAAATCTAGAAGAAGCCATTTGAATTTCTTATTAAACTTTGAAGACTACTTGCAGGTGCTTGCTTTTTGTATTGATGACATTTGCAGGGCTAAGTACTGTGTGTTAGAAGACCTTCCAAAAGTTGCTGATTTCTGTCCCAAAAACAGACAGAAAAGGAGCTGGAAGCCTCAACTTCTACTGTGTGTGCAGGATGAGCAGCAAGAAATGACCAGGCACAGTTTGTCATCCCTCCCCATCTGGAATGGGGACCCACAGTGGTGCATTTTAACTCTTGTAGAAGAGGGACTGAAGAAGCATGTAATCATCACAGTACCAGAGGTCTTGATCCAGTATTTCCTGAGTGTGTAGGGCATCTGAAAGCAAGATGAGCCTTTTGATTAGCCCAAAAGGCAGAACTAGTGAAAAATTTTTCATAAGAACAGATTTTCATTGGGAAATAACATTTCTTTAGAATAAGAACTTTCCCTGGGAATGTACCAGTTGGAATGAGACTTGTCATTGTCATTGCTGACAAAGCTGCAAACTCCAGAGGTTTATAAAAACAGAAACTGCATAAGAAAGACATACAGGCACGTAGCTTGAATATATTCTACAGTATATACACCCCAGGAGTCTGGAGTGTATAGAGGCAGGCATTTGCTCCCACCAAAAGCACTTGGAGTGTTTCCATCTTTCTTAATGGAAGCAAGATCAGGCCCTGAGTATGAAAAATGCAGAGGCAGATAGTGTGAGCCCAGGGGAGATGCTCGTTTGTTTGGCCATTGCTGCATGTCTGTTGGATGCTCATGTTAGCTGCAATATTCCTTTTTCAGTAGGAAGCCAAGGATGACATTTTTTACACCTGTGCAAATTGCGGTTCAGCCCATAAATGCATTGGAGCCGTCACTGGTTCCTTGGTAAAGCTGGGAGTGAGAGTGATTTTCATTTCCACTGCTGTAAGCAAGGCTTTTGAGATAAATAGATAAAACATGCTATGAACACATGCAGCTACTGTGGTTTGCACAGGGGTTGGCTATTGAGCTGCCTCTCTCCCACGTAACTCTCATGAGATCAATAGGCTGTGGCTCACAGCCAGTCAGACACCCTGGGCTATCTGAACCCACTTCCCTCCCCTCTGAGAAGAGCATCCTGCCAAGCGTGCCCAGGGGGTATTTGCAGCAGGGGCAGTGCAAGCTGAATTTGAATACTTCACTAGAAGCAGAAGGTTCTGAGCAGAGCAGGAAGTGTGAGAGAGGCTGTGCAGCCCAGGGGCTGGGGTGGCTCGGGGCAGGGAGCCCCAGGCTGGGCACTGGGAGGCCCCGGCTCAACTGCAGCGTCTGGGCTTAACGCAGGGGCTGCCTGCTATTGCAGATGGAAAGGAGCAGTCACAGGGACACTGAAAGAAAGGAGGCGAAGAACGTGTCTCTGTAAGGCCTTTCTGAGCCCTGTAGCTCCAAATTATACATTTATCATCCCTTTTTGCATATTTAATTCTAACTTGCAGATACTCCATTTGATAATGGTGGGTTTTTAATGGTGTAATTTTCAAGTAAGCACTTCTTCGGTCTTCTAGCAGAAAGACCTGTATTAAAGTGCTCTTACGGTCTCTGACCTGGGGCTACAAACCTCTGTCTCAAGAGGCAGACTAAGGTTAGACTAAATGCAGGTATGCTTGTTCACAGGTCTGTGTACGAATGTATTTTTCACCCACCCACTGCCAGAGTCTCCCACTTTGAACTTGATGCAGTGTAAAGTCCTTTGACTCAAATGCCTCAGCAAAAAATGCATGCAGAAGATCTACTAAGATCTACCAAGGGAAAGCACCACTACACATGATAAATTTTTCTGGGCTACCACACAAAGCAGCAGTGACTTTTGAGAAAGATTCCTAAATCTCATTTGCCCTTTTCAAGAAGCAGAGCTATTTTTCAGCCATATTGGCCAGAGTTTGTCCCCACTGCAGCAGAGGTTGTCGCTACACTAAGTTACACTCCCTGTTGCTTGTGCAATTGCCCATCCTTGGTGCTCTGCTTTCTTGGCTACTCCCCCAGCCTCACCCCGTCTCTGCTCCTGTTTAAGAAAGTTCAGCTTCTCAGTGTAATAGAAATCAGGGCATGAAGGGATTTTGTGGGAGCTGTCTAGCCCGTCCCCCTTGCCCACAGAAATTCAGCTATACCTAAATTTGTACATGAAGAAGGGGAAGAAGGGGCAGAGAGGCTGTCAGGCTCCAAGCTACTTTTGGCTTGGCTCTGATTAGCACCAAGCACAGGTGTTAAGCACCTCTTCACTGTCAGATTTTCCATGCAGTGTGTGTCCTTAGTACAGGCAGAAAGTATTTTTGGTTACAACACAATCAGCTATCTTTATCAAGGGGTTTTCTACAGGACCCATCTGTATAGCAGCCAAGTACTTCCCAGACAGATTCAGTCTTCATGGCAGGAATGAGAAAGCATTTCTCTGACAAATTATTTAAAAATAGTATGGGCAGATTTATTAACACCTTATAAAAACCTAGGCAACTGCTGCTAAGTATAAAGTCAGGCAGCAAAACGATGGGTAAAAGCTGGTTTATGTTTTACGAGAAGTTTTCTAGACATAAAAGATCACTTTCATTAAAAGTGATTTTTTTAAAGAAATGATACGTTTGAAAAGTTTTGTTTGCAATTCACTTATACATTCCAGACACACAACTCACAAAATAAACATCTTAAACTCGAGAGAATCACTTCAGTTTACTTGATTCCAGTCAGTAATTATAGATATTAAATTTCTGTAACATCTAAGTTTACATTGTCTGCAGAAAGGTTTGCACCATTTAAATCTATTTAGAAATCTGTTAAGTAAATCTGACTCGAGTTTAGTTATAGCAAATATTTTAGCTAATAAATTTCTTGGGACTGGGTTTTATCTTTTCTGCATGCATGGATGAAACTCAAGCGCTCTCAAAGCCTCAGCAGATAAATAATAAATGATGCAAAATAGCTTTTTGATACATAATAATATCATAACTTTAAAATGTTTTTTTTTTCCTAGGACTAAAAATGAGTGTGGTGTGTCCCTCTGGGAAGTTATTAAATACAAGGAAAAAAGAGCTGTTTCTACTGTTGGAAGCTGGTCAATGCATCTCTCACCACACCCTGGTTCCTAGTAATCATTTACACTCATCTCCTACACCCTTCCAAAGGGGTTGTAAATTATTGCAAGCTCTGTATGTTGCACCTACCTTATCATAGGTGAAAATAAAATTCAAAGCCATGAAAATTCCAATCTTTGGTATACACATGCACAGAAAACTGCTGCTTTGGCTTATCAGATACCTTTATTTCGCTTTACTCCATTGTTACCTTATGTTTAATGCTCTTAACCCTTTCTCAACTGATACTTGAGCCTGTGTATCAGAGGTCTGCTCTCTCTCATTGTGCATCCATAGAACTTTCTTACTCAGATTAATCTCCATTTAGATGAAAAGTGTTTCTCGGCTCACTAAACTGATGTTTAGTGATCCCTTGTGACCATGTGGCTTCTTTGTGGGGCTCTTGGGTTTTTAAGGCAATCCAAAATCTAGCCAAAGCTGAACTCACTTAAATGATGTGGTCAGGTGAAGTATAGTCAGTGTTACAAGTGAATAATATTTTTTAATCCAATCCATTTTCAATTATGCATAAGTAAATTAAAAATATCTCTTAAAAGGCGCTATTATAACCTTAGATAACCACATAAAATGCTAAATCTTCCTCTCTGTGATAAGTTTAAATGGAAGTTAGACTTAACCCTTGATTTTTCTTCCTGGCAGGAACTGGAGAGACTGAGGGCATTACACCTGTTCTTTTTCTCCTTCCATTTGCAGGAGCAATGTCCTTCCTTTCAACAAACCTGATGTCCCCCCCAGCCCCCTGCAGCTGCTACTGTGAAGCTCCCAGGAGCAGTTTCTTAGCACCTCACAGAGGTCTTGCCTGCTTCTCTGCTGCTGCCATGTCCCTGCTCCTGGGACACTCTTGGGACAAAGAGGCAGATATTGGCCATCAGCTTTGACAAGTGAGACCTGCCACCTCAGGCACAGTAATTCAGACGTGTTCCTTGTAATATTTGTCAAAACCTTTGTAAAAGTCCCTTTCATAAGTATTGAAAGAACCCTACAATGGTGGCAAATTTAAGGACTCCCAAATTAGGAGATAAAGAAGATAGAATTGTCTAGGCAGCCCCAATTTGATCTCTTCATATCAACAAGTCATCTTTAATGATGTGATTGCAGACCCCTGCCCCTCCTGGGGCTCCCATTCACAGTGGTCACTTAACACTGGGCAGCTCAGTTCAGCATGGTCAGTGTGAGGCTCATCTTGCCAGACCCACACAAACCAACCCCTGAATGCAGCACCACTCATTTTCCAGGCTTTTTTCTATCCTGGTAGGAGTCAAATGCTATGCCAGCTCTAAAGGAAATATTTGCTCACTAATGCCAAAAGAGTTAAGCTATTATTCTCATTTTTGGTGGCAGAGAGATTCAATAGCTTTTAATACAGGTCATGATTTCTCAGGGCCCTTGGTGCATTGTGCATGCTCAGAGTATGGTTCCCTGCACCTCCAGTCACAGCTGAGGATTAAAACAGTTTTGTTCTTTGCTCTGAATGAACACGGGAAAGCAGGCTGAGTATGGCATTATGGATTTAAAAGACCTAGAAAATTAGCAGAAAGAGGCTGGATATGTGGTCTTTATTTCACCATGTATTTACTAACTTTGTAATCTGGATATTCCTTTCTATCTCTAAGTGGGAACACAGTGGATTTTTAGATTATATTTTCAACACATCCAAAAATTTGAAAACACAACATATAACATCATTAGGAATCTGAACTTGCTGTTGGATGAATCAAACACTTTCAATTCCATGTATAAGCCCTGCCAAGTTAATCCACAGAGTTGGTGGGTCCCCATCTCCCCTACAGCCTCGAAGAGAATGGAACATGTGGCCTGTAAGTGTGCTAGATATTTGTAGAGGACAGAGGAATGAGGAGATTTGAAGAACAGGAGGCTCAGACCATGGAGGCAAAGTGGGCTTAAGACAGAACTAAGAAGAATTTGGGGCTGGAGTGTAGAACTATAATGATTCTTTGATGCAATCACATCAGAAAAACCGCCATTTTTAGGAAAGAGCTTGGAAGGAAGAACAGGGATCTTTGTATGCTGCTGAAGCCACTGATATCAGTGCTGGCTCCCTCGACAGCTGCTTTCAACTCACACACGATGGGAGGGATACATCGTATTTTATCTCAAGCTTCCTAAAGGACCAATTACTCTAACAACTCATTCCTACTCAGAGGCAAATTAGAGATTTCTAATGAGGCATCACCAGGCTTCAACCAGTCTCTGAGCTGGCCATCTCTGCCCTGTGGATGTCTGAAGCACCTCATGAGTTTTAGCTCTGCTTTACTCAGACTTGAGCCTTCTCTTGCTTTATCCCTCACTTCTGTTGGTTTTGGTTTTGATATCAAGAGTCCAGACTCTTTTCATCTTCCTTTTGTTATGGAAACTGTAGGTCTGTCTTCCATTAGTAATTACCTTGTGGGAGGGAGGCAACTTCACAAGAGGCTATTGTCCTCTGATGTAATATACTAGTCCAGTGTCCTGCAGACCCATTTACATTCATGATAGATTTTCCGCTTCACTTTTTTTTGGTGAAAATGCTCTACTTTTTAGCATCAGCACCTAAAATAACATGCTGGTCTGGGCAGAAGTGTTCTCTGCAGGTGGCAGTCCTGTTCAGAGGGTACTGCTCTGTTCCAGGTCTGATTCTTCATCTCTTTTAAGTGCCCTTTTAACAGTTTCTTTTTATAGCAGCAATAAAATATAACTATCCTAGAGCTGAAATAATGCTATTTTTAAATCAAACTATTTTTTTGCAGAACAGCCCTGGCATTTGTGGTCTGTGAACCATTATTGCTGCAGATGCTATGCTGTGGCTCACAAAGAAAGATTCTACATGCGAGATGTCATGTTTGGGGTTAAATTCTATAATAATGCTCTTTATGGGTAAAAAGGACAATGATATAGATTTTTTTTTTCCTCAGCACAGCCAAATGAATTGATATCAGTCTGGGATCACATATTTAAATTTCTTAGAGTTATAATTCTGTGCTGCTTCTCTTTGTTTTTTCTGGCCCTTTAAAATGGCCTTTTCTTTACAGCATTACTTAAATCATATTAGTCAGTATTGTTCTGTGTATGACATTTCTCTACATCCTGGGTATTTTGAGCTTTATTTTGTAATTTCCATGTTTAATCACTTCTCCCTTCTCCTTACCTCTCTTTTATTTTTTGATTTCTCTTTTCCTATTTCCCTGCATTCCTCTTCTGACCTGTGTTCTCCCAGTTTGCTGTGCCTCAGGTGCACTTTCTGACAAAGTAATTGCAAACCTCATCTTCTAAAGATTTTGTTTTATCTCAACTTTATGTTCTCATGACAGAAGGGTTTGTTCTCTTTTATTTTTTTCACAGGCATGCTTATGATCCACTAAGAAGATTGCCTGAATATTGTTCCCAACCCTGGACACTTTCCTTCTCCTTTCCATTGGGAGCAACGCAGGGCATTAATGGATAGAGAGGCTGTGGCATTATTGAGGATGCAGCTGGACTTTGGGAGTTTGCAACATGTGCTGAGACTGTGCTGAGTTTGGTTAGGCCTCAGAAATGAATGGAAAATCTCCCTAGAGAGCAGAGGGCACTGGACAGTGTTTGCTGCCACGCAGCAGTGCTCGGGGCACCTGGAAACAGCAACCCCCAGGAAGTGCAGAGGCCATGGACAGGAGCTGGTTGTGTATAAATACTGCTTCTGCCTCTTGTCTTACCAGGCTGGGTTTTCTTAATTTAAAAAGTGAAGATTTCATTCAAATCAAAGATATCTTTTTGGGTAGTACACTTCCCAGAAGTCTCTGGGCAGTGCCACCTCTCCGGCCAGGCGAGT
The DNA here is from genome assembly GCA_013398955.1 of Callaeas wilsoni. Lineage (NCBI taxonomy): Eukaryota > Metazoa > Chordata > Aves > Passeriformes > Callaeidae > Callaeas > Callaeas wilsoni. Next base: position 61,028 of record VWPU01000361.1, on the reverse strand, counting down.
GTCCCATCACACTAACGTGCCACCTCTTCAGGAGTGATTTGTCCCCTGTATGAGCTGAGCATTGCTGTTATTGATTCTGTCTTCACACTCTGTATTATAAATCAGGTATCATCCTGATCTGTGCACCCAATTTAAATTAATAAAGGATCTGCTAGTGTGTGAGGTAAAATCTACTCCATGTAGGTATTGCTTACATCTTTCCAATAAAGAATTAGGCTTGTTTGTGTAGAGGTAATATAGTTTACACTCACTTGTGTAAATTCTGCTTGTATAGCACGACTTTGCAAATTACTGTGCTTGTTACAAAATATAGCAGCTCTTTACAAAGGCTAAATGTAAATTTGGTCTGTGTTTTCTTCCAGTTTTTGTGCAGTTCATCATGATCCTTCTTTCAAATTTTATTGCAGTTTTCCTCTTCCTTCCTAAGCTTTTGATTTTCTTCCAGTTGCTCTTTTGATGAACCCAGCCATCTGAATAAGACCTGTTTTCCTTCAGAGCTTCCAATCTGCAAATTATTTTCTCCACTTATGGTGTAATTGCCTTTTCCAAACTGAAGTCAGAATATTCTCTGCAATCTTTTTCTTGGTTTTGTCTCTCCGTTGCAACTTTTGCCTCCAATTAAGGATTCCATAAACTCTTCAAACAACACAATTGATGCAATAGTCACAATTCTGTTCTCAAAACCTCAAAAGCCCCTTTCCCCCTCTTTTTGAGTTCTCATTTATCTTGTAATGTATTGCTCTCAAAAGTTTCATTCTATCTAGAAAATTTTTTAAAATCTTGTTTATAATCTCATCACTAGTTTGATCTGCACTTACATGCATATTATCTAACAAGGCTTGTGATTCTCTAATGGAAAGGCTGCTTTTAGTCACCTGTTTCAGTATCTTTGCTTGCCTTCATGAAGGCTCGATCCAATTTCTTGCTGTGGATTGACAGAGTCAGAGCTGTTTTGGCCTTCTGTGTTGCACATCCTTTGCTCTTTTATTTCCCCTTCTGCTTCTAGACACACTCATTTGTAGTAGCCTCCACCTCTGCTGCCATGTAGCACTGCAATTTCAGCAAAACTGCCATTTTGGTCCCAGAATTTTCTAAATAAAATGCCAAAAATCTACTATGTCTAAAAGAAAGATTGTCTTGTGCTGCCTTTTTCTTTTGTTTTGGTTTCAATTTTTTTTTAATTTTTAAATTGTTTTTATTTTTAGTATATTTTCTTACTTATATGATCAGTAAGATCATATACTCAAGTATATGATCTTACTGATCAACTGCACTGTGTTGATCAGCTTTTCCAGATTTTCATTGGTTCATATCTACATGTAAAAAAATAAGCCAAAATAGCATGTAACCTGTGCTCACAAGGTTAAGGTTTTGCAAAGTAAATGGTTACCTGAAATAGATTTTAGAGTGGGAAATATAAAGCAGCTAATATGTGCTTCCAGCCTGCCATAAAGGGCACCTTTCTCACAGAAAACGGACTTTGGGCAAGGTGTGCTGTGCTTGTTGAAATGTCAGTAATGAACATATTCACCTGCAATACTTCATCACCTTTCCAGCTCTTTACATTTGGACTCTTAATCCTACATCCCTGTCTTTGACTGCTACATGCTCTGATTGTATCACAGTATCTGTACTACACGTCTGTAATCAAAGTTGTGCTGGGCTTTATCTGCCTAGCAGCCAAATGCTGGGATGGGCACCTTATTCCCCTACCTCATGCTGAGCTGAATTGGGAATATAAGTAATGCCACCCCTTTACTTGTCTGGCTGCAGTCCCCAGATGATAAGGGACCAGGTATCTTTCTAGGGCAAAATCATCTGAAGGCTGTTACAAATTCATTGTTCTCTTATATAATTTTGGTTTTTGTAGAGCTATTTTGCTTCTATATTTTGCTCAACGCAGGCTGAACAGGGAGAGGAGGAAATGTTCTCAAGCAAATATCTGTGCAGCAGGGTTAAAGGAAGACACAACTTCAATGTGAAAGGTTGTGAGAGTTCAGATTCATTTTGAGATCTAATGCATGCATAATGCATTTATAATACAGTTAATAGCTAGCAGGTCACGATAAAAACTCAAGTGTTTAGAGCTGGCTGGACACCAAAGCCGTTTGTAAAACAAATGAAGTGAGCAAGAGTCACCATTTGCATGCATTAGGATAAATCCAGAGCTGGTTCCTTGTGGATCACTGGGCATTTCTAAATTTTTACTGATAGGATAAAGGCCACTGTGATTCCATGGCATTTCACTCACTGAGGATAATGACCTCTTCCTAACCCCACACTGACCACAGGATACCAGGAGATTAGGAGATGAATCTAAGAGTAAGAAAGGTATGAAATGGAATTGAATTTGTCAACTGTAACTAAAATCCAGGACAGAATCTCCTATTCAGAGTTAAGGTGACCTTAATTCACATTTGTTTGGCTAACTCTAAGTGCACTAACCTTTGGCTCTCTTGTGCAGGAGGACATCCAGGTTCAGTGGTTTAATAAGGAATAACACACTCAAGATGTGCAAGACAACTCCAAGTTTCCTTTTAAACAGCTGGAGTTTTACATTAATTACATCTATCCATAAATATATCTTCTTCATCCTTCAGTAAGACCAAAGAACAGCTGTACTGTTGTTAGTTGTAATCTGAGTGTGCACACATCTCTAGAGACTATCCCCCCCAGGCCTATGTGCTCATCTCAGATCTGACTTTGTGAGACAGTTTGTTCTGTTTTTTGTATCCAAACTTTTCAAATTTGCTTCTCATATATATAGTTGTATATGTGTGTGTATGTGTATATATATATATATATATGTATATATATGTTGTTGGTTGGGGTTTTTAATATATATTTATCTTTCTAGGACCACTAGAAGCACAAAACATTTTTTGACACAGCTGTGTGGCAAGACTATTCCTGTCCTGGTCAGTGTTGAGTTATTGTAATTCAGTATCAGCAAGGGACAGTGTAAAGAAAAGTAGTTTCTAGATGAAAATGTCACTTTTACTTCTTGCTAGGCTCCAGACAAATGAAGTGAGCCCTGATGTTGTGCATCTCATCCCCTTGTCCTCAGCACTTTGGTCTGTGTTCTGACAGTGGCTTTTTGAAGCATGATCTTGTCTGAGGCAGACGCCCTCTGAAATTTACTGTAAATCAAATTTATTACTGTCCTCTGTTTCTTACTTTTTTCCTGATAATCTTGCCCTTAACCTCTGCTTGCCATCACAGAACTTTCTAGCAGATGTCTCTAACTATAACTTTGACACAAGGGACTTACCACCTCGCTTGTCACAGAGGAGGTTATGGTTGGCTGATAGAGAGGGAACCAGGTTGCTCTTCCTCTTCAGTGATGGTCCAGGAGACTGGAGGACACAAGTTTTGCAGTTATTTCCCAGGGTAATAACTCCCAAACAGAAGAGGGGATTGAGCTCTCTCTCAGCTTGCAGGTGACACCAAGCTGGTGGAATCTTCTGGAGGGCAGGAAGGATCTGCAGAGGGATCTGGACAGGCTGGATCAAAGGGCTAAGGCCATTTGTATGAGGGTCAACAAGGCCAAGTGCCAGGTCCTGCTCTCAGGTCACAACAACCCCCTGGAGTGATACAGGCTGGGAGCAGAGTGGCTGGAAATCTGCTCAGCAGAAAAGGATCTGGGGATGCTGGTCAACAGTGGCTGAACATGAGCCAGGGTGTGCCCAGGTACCATGAAGGCCAATGGCACCTGGCCTGTCTCAGCAGGAGTGTGAGAGCACTGACTATCTCCCTGTACTCAGCACTGGCGAGGCCACACCTCAAATCCTGTGTCCAGTTTTGGGCCCCTCACTGCCCAAAAGACATCGAAGTGCTGGAGTGTGTCCAGAGCAATGGAGCTGGGGAAGGGTCTGGAGCACAAGTCTGAGGAGGAGCAGCTGAGGGAGCTGGGGGTGCTCAGCCTGGAGAAGAGGAGGCTCAGGGAGACCTCATTGCTCTCTACAACTGCCTGACAGGAGGTTGCAGCCAGCTGGGGTTGGTCTATTCTCTCAAGAAACAAGTAAAAGACAAGATGAAATAGCTTCAAGTTGAACCAAGATGGTTTAGATTGAATAATAGGAAGAATTTCTTCAGCAAAAGCATTATCAAGCATTGGAACGGGCTGCCCAGGGAAGTGGTTGAGTCACCATCCTTGGAGGTGTTTAAAAGACGTGTAGATGTGGGGCTTAGGGACATGATTCAGTGGTGGAGTTGGCAGTGTTGGGCTTACAGCTAGACTCGATAATCTTAAAGGTCTTTTTTAACCTAAATTATTCTAAGGTTTTCCTGGTGAAGGTCATGACTGGCTGGTATTGAGTGGGAATCAGGCTGCTCTTCCCCTGCAGTGATGGTCCAGAAAGCTGGAGGAGACAAGTTTGGGCAGACACACTTGACTGGCATCTGTAATAGGGAGCCACTTGGAACTTCCATTTCGCAAGAAAGGCTGGAATTGGTTTTGATTTCAAATGCAATGATAAAGTAGAAAAATAATTGCTATGTGAAAATGTGACACTAAGTTAAAGAAGATAAGCTGACTACTCTTACTGGCTTAGAAATCCAGACCAAAAAGTGACAATAGCTTTCAGCTTTTCTGCTGTATTGTGACAGGTGAGCAGTGGTAGTGCAGTATATAATTTTGGAAAATTCTCTAATGGGGTTTCAAGGCTTTTCCTCAAAGTTTTTCCACAATAAAATGTTTATAACTTTAAATTTTCTTTTCCTGCAGAAAAATGAATTCAGTTTTACATATTTTTACAAGGAAATATATTTGATTTTGATATTTTTCCTTCCCTAAACTAAAGCTCCCAGGTTGTTTTGCTGAAAATTTTCAAGTATATTCCAATCTTATAAAAATGACCAGTGACATTGCCAAATTTTGATATTTGGTGCAGACAATACCACTGCTGAAGCAAAGAGCCTTAGTCCTTGCACATTCAGAGAAAATTCTTAATGCAGTTGTTTGGAGTAGTGTGCAGTCGATTAGATAGTAGGACTTAAACCATACAGATTTTGGAAAAAATGTTGTGTGTCATAAAACCCAACCAGCTTTATGGTAGTGTTTTTGCTCACACTACCTCCAGGAGATATAAATCTAAGTTAAGTCGAGTGAGATAAGACCCTAGTCTCTAGGGAATAGCACAGGAGCTTCTGGAAGGGGGTGGGTGATTTAGCAAGAGCATTCTTTCTGCACTGACTGGAACAGAAATCATAAAGCTGATGGAGTTCCCAGCTAACATACCAGAGATAAAAAAGGGCCCCAAATATTTGTGTTTATGAAAGATCTTCTGGCATTTTGCAAAAAAACCCCAGCAAGCTGACACTTCAAATCTGCATCCTGGCTGATCGCAACTTGTATTCTCCTCCCATAGACACATTTCTTCTATCAAGAGGAGAAGGGTGCTGTGCTTCCCATCTGCAACTTCACCTTTTACTTAGCTCAGTGGGAGTGTGTACAGGGAGAGCTGCAAAGGTCCTCTCTTCTGACAGCAGTGCTGTGAGCACATGGCACGTGTGAATTCAATATTAGAATTTAGTTGCTGTGACTGCTTGCGACAGGAGAGATGAGTGCTATAGATTTACATTAGAGACAGCATGAGAGAGGTAAGATTACAGAATCACAGAATCCCAAAATAGTCCGAGTTGGAAGGGATCCACAAGGATCATTACAGTCCAGCTCCTGGCCTTGCACAGGAGAGCCCCAAGAATCACACCATGGGCCTGTGATTATGGGATTATCTTCTCTGCTTTTGGTGTCCAGGCTCTGGGCAGGGTACATAATGTTAGTGACCATCCTGCTCAGATAATTAGTAACTCTTAATTCTTCCTGAGCCCCAAAAGAAATATCTGATTGAGTTTCAATCTGCTATATACCGTGTGTGGGTTTTGCTGCCTTTTGCTGTTCATCATCATTCTGAGTTAAGATGAACTGCACTGACTGGCAGAGATGCTGGTACTGCATATGTGTGAGACACATGTTGGTACAATCCCTGGGTTCACTGACCATTCAGACTCCTGCTGTCTTTTCCTAGACTCTACACTGCCCTTCTAGAAGGCACCATGTAGTCTTTTAACCGTCAGATAGTGGTACGATTTACATCATTATCTATGTGATTTGAAGAATCAAGTTTAGATGGAACTGCCTATAGCAAGTACATATGTAAGAAGATGAGGTCCTTTATATTTGAATTGTAAACCTGTATATGGGTGAATCCCACGTTGGAAGCAGGAGAGACTGTAGAACAGCATTGGTTCCAGTCTATCCATCTGCTTTGGAGACCTCTGAGGCACATTCCTCAGGTACAAGAATCACACACTGTCTGTGGTCCTCTGGGGGAGCTGGGCCTGGTATTATGGAATCCAGGCTTTATTCTGCCCTGGGACACACATTTCCTTCTTGAGCTTGGGCAACTTTTGATCTTGGGCACTAGAAATGCTTGGAAGGGCCATGGGGAAAGGAAAATATGGAATATTCAACCACCAAGATATAAACCAACAAGGAAATGAAATAATTATATGCAAGTGGTGTTTTGTTTAGTTTTACCAATTCACTATGAATTCATCAAAAATCCATGCCAATCTTTCAGCTGGCTGTGTCTGTCTGATGAGTGATATTTATTTTGGGTGACTAGTGAATGTGAATAAAGACAAACCATAAGAGCACATGTGTTTTCATGATTATGCCTAATAAAAAAATTCCCTTGGACAAAACCTTTTTCAGACACTCCCAATTTCAAAAATACCCATTGCAAAACCAACTGAAATTAAAGCACATTTGTCTGAATCCATTTTAGTTTTTCATTCTCCAACTGGTTTTGAGCCATCTTTTCTTTTTTCCTCGTACATTTTAATTCACATTAACAAAATTTCTTTTCCTGAAGGATGTAAAATATTGAACATTCTCTCAGTGTTCACTGCAATCCCCCCAAGGATCAGCAGGGGCTCCTCTTGGACTGCGGCTAACCAGGCTCCCTGCTCTCCTCCCTTGCCATTGACCAGCCCAGGGGGTTTCCTCACTGGCTACCTGGTAAAGATTCTAAGATGCTGGGGAAACACAATAATGCAAATATGTTCATGAATTCTCTCATTTTACATCTCAAAAACCATCCAAAAAGTGTAATGGATGGGTCGCTATAGATGTGTTTTCAAAGGAGACTGTCTATACTCTAAAAGTCAGCCAGTGAAGGAGCAGCATCACCACCACATTCAGGAGATTATGATCACTGATGATGTCGGCAAACTTTGATATAGTTTTGCTACACCTGCAATTAATGCATTATGAATTTCACATCTGGATAACAGGGAAAAAAACCCCACACAGATATCTTCTCTGATAGTATTACATTGCCACGGCCGAATATAAGCCTACCTAGAATCTAATGCTCTTGTTTGTCTGCAGTCTGTTTAGTTTAGCTTCCTCTAGCTCCAGGATATTTGTACTCAGCATTTGGGTTTCAGCTCTCCTGGGGGGTGAGGAGTTTGACCCGGATGAAGGGGAGGTGTAGCTGACTGTGGTGGCCAGGGTGGCTCATGATAGGGCAACCTGCATCCTCAGGTGACCAAATGACTCAGGTGCTTTCCTTCACGTGCCGCAAAAAACAGGAACAGAAAGAATTAGCTCCATCCCACCAACAAGACTGACCAAATGGTCACAAACCTGTGTTACTGATAAACAGACAGACTAGATAGTTGGTAAACCATGTAATTAACTGAGGTGGGGTTTAGGACAGAACCAGCTTTCAGAAGAGAACTGAAGATGATGGAAAAGGTGAGTCTTTACCTAGTTTATGTTGAACAATTTATGTCATTACTGAAAATCTGAGAGGATAAATTATTTATTCAGCTACTTTCCAGCAGACAGAACCCCAAATCTCATACTAAGAAACATTCATTGAAGGCTATTATGATTTATCATGAAAAAAATTAGGCATTAAGAGCAGTTTCTGTAAACTGAGGGTAGATATACTATACAATGCAAACTAATGCCTTTCCATTTTCTGTTAAAGAAACATGAAGAACAGTAATAACTGATGGCTCAATCTTTCCTAACCTTTAGTAATATAAAATTATTTATTTTTTGTAGAGGAGGAGAGGAGATAAGGAATGTTTTTTTGGAACAAACATTCATGTGGACTTGCTTTCTCACTCTGCCGTTCTCTACATTGTTTCTGTTCATCAAAGCTCAGATGGGAGAAGCTTTTAAGGATAGGTTTCAAGTCTTTTAACATCAGGTGTTCACAGTGTAGGTGTCTGGATCTGAGCTGGCTGGCAGTAGATCTCTGCAACAGTCTGTGGTGTCCCAATGCAGCCAGCGGAGTTCAGGGTGAGCTCTGACCTCCTGAACAGGGGTCTGTCTGTGCTGGGGTCTGTCTATCCTGCTCCCTAAGGGACATAGACGCTGTTGATCAGCTCTCAAGTAACTTTGCAGATGTGCTCAGGTTATAAGCCCACGTTATAAGCAGTTAGATTTAGCACCACAGCTCTTAGGACTTGCATTCCAAGTGCCACTTTGGGACTCTGGACCCTTTGGAGGCTGCCCAGTCCGCCAGAGTGGACATGGATACCCTTCCTGGATGAACGTCAGTGAATCCTCTGGGTAAAATTCCAGCTTTCATTACAATTCTCTATGATTTTTTCGTACTTTTAGTGAGGGTGTGATTTCATTCCATGGCTTATGCTGCTCAAGCTGACAACTAGGTGCTGGACATTACCTAGGGCAAAAATACAGGAGATGTTCATGGCACTGTACCTAAACCTGGGATTTTGGTGCATAAAATACCCAAAACAACCCAGGCTTATGCATTTTCTATCACCTTATCTGAAAGGAAAGAGATGATTTTTTTCTGGCTTGTGTAGCCTGAGACTGTATGGACCAAAAGTGAGGAGGCTTCTCTATGAATGTAGGGGATGAGTTTGAGGTCAGGTCCAGGCTTGTGCTGAAGCTCATTCCTCTTGATTTGCATGTGTGATAAAGGTGGCCAAGCAGCCGTCTCTAGACAACTGCCTGTGCATCAGAGTATTCAGACTTTGCTTTGCACACCTTCATCTTTGTTCCCTGAGACCTGGGCTTTGCCAGGAAGAGCGCAGCACCAGCTGTCTAAGATGGAGAGAGAGTGGGAATTGGAATCACAGCCAGGAGCAACACCACGAGATCAGGCCTGGCTGACTGCCAGGACCAGCTGCACCACCTGATGGGGCTGGTTCTGCTGGTCACTGGCTGGATAGGTCGTGCCAGTCCCGGCTCCTGTAACATGTCTTGTGCCACAGATCTTCTGTGGACTTTCAAAACAGTTCGGAGGAGGTTCTGTCTCTTGCACAGCTCATCTACAGTTCTGCTCGTGCCGGGACATGTGGACACTACAGCTATGCAAATAAAGTCTGGCTAATAAAAGCAATCTCAAATGTTGTGGTTATTGCAATGAACACAAAACCATTGTATCTCTTCTTTCTTCATACCTGCGGTATGCTAGAATGATAAATATGAATTACCAGGTAAGGATTTGTTTTGAGTACTGTTATTGAGGAATCAGCCATGCTATTCTCCTGACAGGCAATAGGATGTGCATGACTAATTCCTTGAGAAATGAAAGGACAATGTCCTTTGTTAATATTAGATAGAAGGAAAACATTTGCATTATGAATGCAATGATCTTGTACCTGAATGTAATCAGCTTTGCTCAGTCTATTGCACTTAAATGATTTCTCTGTCTTGCATGCAGAGCAAAAAAACCCTTTCACAGCTTCTCATGAAAAGTGGCCAATCATTACTGCAACCCTTGGGACAACCCAGGCTGTGATAACAATATTTGTGATGAATTGGTGGGGCGTCTATGGCCCCTTAACGCCTCTGGGTTGTATTTCAGAGTACTGCACACTGGTTTATATTTTTCTCTTCACTCACAGAGAAGTTTTTTCAGTCACTAAAAGTATCTTATTCACAACATCTCAGCTGACTATTTGTTACAGCACAACAGCAGATTTTTTGCTTTTGTGTGATCAGAACCATGAACTTAGCTCTTCTGATAAAACATGGCTTAACCATAAGCAAACTGGGGACTATATGATCATTGAAGAAATTAGAGCCCTGAAACAGTTCAAAAATTCTACAGCTGTGCACTCTACCCAAAAAAAAAAAAAAAAAAAAGAAGAAAGAAAAAAAAAGAAAAAAAAAGAGAGAAAGAAAGATCAAGGGGAAAACTTATCTCTTCCTGTGTGATTGATCTTTTTCTCTTCCGATTGCCCTCTGACCTACAATAAATCATTTTAGAGTGTGTCAGGAAAATCCCTTCAATAGCTTTAGAGCTGGGAGGAGAAATGTTTTGTGTCTCAAAGTATTATCACAAAAAACATCCAAACAATAGCAGCTTTTCTGTTATTTTTCCCACATCCAATGAGATGATGAAGGAAAATTTTTCCCCATGCTGCTGTGAGTTCATAGTGTTTAATGAATATTCCCATCTAAAATCCATATACAATTTTAATGCTGTAGCAGATATATAGAAGCAGACTTAGATTTCCTCATGGATAAAGAACCTAAGAGGACAAAAACACACTGGAGAAATGATTGCCCTGCTTTATGCAGCTGGTTCTCACTTGGAAATAAGGGTTTTTTTGAAATAACTATTTGTTAAACAATAAAAAGTATATTGCTGAAACTATTGTTCCACTTGGTGTCAGGAGGCGGGAATGGGTATGAAGGCTGACTTTCCTCTGAGCTGTTTTCAGGTGGTGTGATCCCTCATGGTCATTTTCATGGTAGGTTGCTTCTAGAAAACCACTGTGTCTGCAAAATCACCTGAGCTGCTGTGAGGGGTAGCAATGCCTTCTAACATATGTTGGCCTCATAAAACCTGAATTTGTTGGCCTTTGATGAATGCATCCTGCACAAGGCATTCATTTCACGAGTAATTTGTAGGTGGGTGATGCCTCTTATAATGACAAAAACCTGAAAAAGACTTTCTATAGGAAGCTGAACTAGTTCCCATTACAATAGTGTTGAAAGTTACCATTATCGTGATTGTGGTTATTAAACATATTTTAGGACATTTGGGATGTGATTTATGTGGATAAAGAAAGCATCTACTATATACATATCTACCTGTGGGCTGGTAACCACATACTCTCAGTAGTCACTGCAGAACAGAGAAAAGTTTGATGTATTCTGAAGAAAACATCTAAAACCGTCATTCTAAGAACATCCTAAAAGTGCCCATTTCTTTTAATGGGCTGTTAATTTCTCTTTCTGGAGCTCTCAGAACTTAGCTCAGAGATAGATGTCAATGCTTCAGATGTGTGATGTTGGGAGAGATGGATCACTGTCGATCACAAGCAAAATTATAGGTATTTTAAAGCAGAACTCCAAGTCCAAGCACAGTAATAGATTCAATAGCTTTTAAATACTGACTTGCTGTATTTAATTCTACAATTATATGTTTTTGTTGCATGTTATATATTACAAAAATTTTTAAAATTGTTTTCCCACTTAAATTCAATTTCTTGTGGTTTTGCTATCCACAACCCCCATCCCTCGCTTCGAAGAGGCCCCCCACATATTTACTGTAAAACAGCCCAGAAATGTCATTATGTAACTCTGATACCCTCCTAATCAGTTGAGCTCTGGCTGGGTGGGTAACCCCAGAGGCAGCAAGAATCTCCCGCACCTACAGCTTGTCCAGCTTCCCGTTCTCAGAACTACCAACCACAAGAAACTCCTGTGGTTACTAACAGAAGAAACAAGTTCCCTCCAATCTCCCAGTGCACCTTGTCAGTTGTGGTTTGTGAGAATTACACTCTGCTCTTATCCAAAGCAGTCAGGACCAGTGCAGGCTCTGCGCCCCTTTGTGCTGCCAGCTTGGGGTCCTCAGCTCTTGGCTTCGAACTTTCCAGCACGGTGGCTCCATTCTGTGGGAAATTGTTCAAATTAGTCCCACAAAGAATGCAAATGCCTTGGGAAAACTACCTGTGCTCAATCACAACCACTCTGTGGAAATGAAAAAATGCTTCCCTTGAGATTATTTGATTTATTTTTCATTTATGTGTCTGCTAAAGTGTGAGATTGTTTGTGGTAAAGATCTTGGTGCCTTCTTCCTTCTAACACTTTCTGAGCAGCCTGTGTTCATTTATATCATTACCTTTGCTGTGAGAATGATAGGAAATGAACCATTTAATGGCACTGAGATGGGAACTGGGCGATGTGAAATGACATGTTTCCTAATTAAACCACTAATGACCATAAAATATACCACCAGGTTCTTTTATTATAACACATAGCTACAGCAGGAAAACCTTTGGAATATAGTTAGTCTCTCTCTTTTCGTTTCCTTGAACCTTTGTGTACATTTGTTTCTCAATATGATCCAAAAGATCAGGCCTTGAAAAGCATCTTCCTTTGTAAAAAGCTACCCCGTGCTCTGTCAGTGCATCTCTCCCCTTGCTGCTTTTGTCCTGTGACTGCTTGGCTATGATCCTGGTGGGATTACACCAGCCTCTAATGGGCATGTTTTCCCTGGTTGCTTCTGGCTATTCTGCAACAGCACCACTCAGCTCCATCAAGGAAATAAGTGCAATTTTCCCTTCCCTAATGAATTTCATAATGTGTCAGGCCATGACTGAGAATGAAACTAAAATTTGATGTAATGGTCAGGCAAGAAATTTGACTTGGAGCTTTGTTTTGACTGGGTCCCAAATGAGGAGAGGCATTGATGACAGCTCTGAATATACTCTGTGGATGGTGATGGCTCCAGTGGCAATAAAAATGTTCACAGTTTTTTGTTTTTGTCTTGTTTTCATTACCACTGTCATGTTGCTTTTTTCTGTGAAGTTTGGGTTGCCAGCTAATGAACTGCTTCCAGGGACAGGAATGGCCTTTGGCTTCCTGCAGAGATTAATTAAAGAAAGTACAATAAAATCATGCTGGGAGTTCTTGTGTGGAGGCTCAGCCTCCACAGGGTGCTAGCTGAGAGCAGGTAGACAGCTGAAGATGTCACCAGGCATGCAAAGGTGTCACGAGGAACCCAGGGGTTCTCAGAAATACTCAGCTGTTGGGTGTGCTTGAGATGCTGAACATGAGTTATTAGGTGTAAACCACCAGGGACAAGCTGGTGAAGGGGCACCGAGCTTCAGCCATACAAGGGCACAACTCCACGTTATTTTTGTACTCTTCAGCATTGCTCAGTTTAGCTCAGACCTAGCACAGTGAGCAGCAAATGGTCAAATAATGACAAGCCTGACTCCTATTCCCTTCCCCGCTTTTCCATGCATTTAGCAGCAGCTGGCCATTTCAATAAGTCTGGGTAAAAAAATTCTGTTTGGACCTGCACATCTTTTTTGGCTTTGGGAAAGGACGGTTCAGGACTCCCAAGCCAAACATCTGTTGGAATCTGAAGACTTACAAAGTGCACATCCAGAGGGTTTTAATGTAAGAAACAATTTGGCTTAGTCAACGTGTTGGCATAGGAAACATCGGAATGATGCCAGATCAAGAGGAGACCAATGTAGCAATGAGTGGGCAAAGCAGCGTGACTGTTTCTTCAACACATCAGCCCAGCACAGGCCAAATACCACCATAAGTGCTGCAGCTTCTCTAAAGCCCCTTGGTGAGCCTGAGCCTGGTGGTGAATCATCAGGACTGTTGTCTCTCTGAAAACACTGATTTCCCAGGAGGGTGGAAAAGGATGAGATGGCTGTCTGGGAACCCTTGAGTTTGCAAATGGAAGAATAAAAGCCACCCATAGTTCTATTGTGCTCAGTTGTGGCTGCGGTTATTGTGCCAACCTTCCTCCCTCAGAGCTGGGTCCAAATTTTGTGGTTCCTTCCCCTGGGGCCGGTGGCTTGGGAGCTGGAGCAATGGGAGACTTCTGGAAAGACAGTTGGGATTTTTCCTTGCTACAGGCAAGGTGTCTACTGCTTTCACATCACTGAGAGTAGTGGTGAACTCTCCCGATGGGGTTTTGCTGGCTCGTTGTGCTAATAAGCAGAATCTCACACTTCTGGAGTGCTTTGGAAGGGCAGGGCAAGCTGTAGCACTTTAGGTTAAGCGCATGCAAGGCTTCACAGAGTCATTTATTACAACTGCTGTTTCTCTGCCAAAATCTCTGCTATGGTCATTTGGCACCTGTCTGTGGAGTTGAGCTTAACAGAGACTAGAGCCACCAACAGAGATTTGGCCCTCTCTGCTGGAAAATCCCAGCCTTCCAGGATAGGCTTATCTTGCTACAGCTATTTTATTTTGTCTGCAGTAAAGCTGGACAAGTGATTTGGCATTGCTGGGCCAGGCTTAAAAGCATTCATAAATGTGAGGAGTTTCATTACTGCAGAGGACCCAGCTCCACTCCCACACTGAGGACAGGACTCTCACTTCAGTGAGGACAGGCAGCCAGTGGTGCTGACCCCTCTGGTTTCTGAGCCCAGAAAGAGGTTAATCTTCCCTGCCTCTTGTCCTAATATCCTTTATTTTGGAGAGGTCTAACCTGACACCTTGAGTTTCCATATCCCATGGCTCACCGATTTGTGAGTATTTGGCATCTCCAGTGCTATGCTGACCTGCTCTCCTCCCCTTGATTGGGATGCTCTTATGCTGTGCCCCTGGTGACGCGGCTTCCCCTGCTAGGCGGTGGCTCATGGCTCTGGGTACACCACAGGTGGCACAGTGTATGGGTCTGCTCATAGAGAAAAGCACTGTAAGGATGCTGATGTTCTTGAACTATTTCTGACTGGGTCCCAGGCCATCTTTTGGGTGGATTAAACTTAGAGCTGGTCCACAGGACAGTTTGGAAAGATGGTGTTTCCAGAGAGCCACTCAAAGCAAAGCAGAAAACTCAAACTATTGTTTCTGAAATATGCAGATAATGACATACTTTCTCCTGCTCCTGAGCTGAAAAGTGAATATTGGTGCTAGGCTGTGTTCAGGACCTTGCTGTTTTGATTCGGTGGTCACACATGCATTAAGAGACTCACTTGGTGTTCCCTTCACTTGAGAGGGAGGGAGACTCTTGTGCACTGTGCAGAGCTCAGTGCTCTCAACCTGGCAAGTGTGATACTGATGAATGTAGAGTGCACTGAAGTTTCACATGTCTTTTTTTAGGATGAAAAAAACTGTTCAATACAATATGTGTTTAATGGAATACAGCAAATCCTATCAAGTAATGGCAAAGAGAAGCCTCGCAGGGCTGTCATCATCACACAAACATTCTCCTGTAGAGAGGAGAGGTGAATTGCTGAGATGAATGATTCAAAATAGCTGCAATGGTTGTGGATTGTTTTCTTGGTTGCACTTTGTGATAATGTGATTGCTTCAAGGTACATGCTGCCTTCCCTCCCAGGACTCCAGTCAAAACATGGCTTGTGGAAAGCAGTTCCCTTTTACATTTTGACTGCCTGGTATTTACATTCTCTGCCCATTGTTTGTTCTCACTTTCCTCTTGCCTCCGTGGAAGTGCCTGCTTAGAGTTGAGCCATTTGTTAGGGGCAGCCAGAAGATGTTGACTCTACTGCCTTCACTTCAGGAGTCTTCTTTGCGGTGGTGCTCATGGCAGCTGTGTCCAATTTCCTGAACGGTGTGCAAGGCAAACGTGCAATCAATTAGGTGTACTGCATAAGTGATGGGATCACGTGGCTGAGATCCATCGATTTTAAAAGCAGAAAGGACTCTTATCATGTAACCTGACCTTGCATTTTCAAGGTTTTGTTGCACAATTTGTTAAAAGCCCTTTCCCTCCTTTGTGGCCTGCAGGAATAGGCAGTACTATATAAAAGGCTGATGCCCACGTCCCAGTTTCCAGAGGTAAGCCCCAGGAGGAGATGGGAAGTTGGAAACCTCGTGAATCAAACTGGTGTTTAGTTGCTATAGCACTTAAATGCTGATTTCAGCAACTATCTGGAATATCTGGACATCCTGTTTAAGCACCTTAAAAACTGGACATCATGCACTGCAGATTCCTAGCACTAAATTTTAGAAAATCAGGCTAATGGCTTCCTATAGATTTTCAGTTTCAGACCTATAAGTGTACTAGAAAGAGTATCTGTGCGTTCTATTGTTAAGTGTATTTTTGCAAAGATAGAAAATACCCTTTCACACACAGCAGATTTAAAAGGGGTCCTTAAGTAATAATCAGAAGTTTTACACTTCTTACAGGCAAACATGCCCCTCTCTTCATTTAATGTCTCCCTAGGCAAATTACTAATTCCAATTGAATGTCTTCTTTCTCAAAAATCCTGTGAGAATCATAAAATATCCTGAGTTGGAAGTGACCCACAAGGATGATCAAAGTTCCACTCCTGGTCCTTTATAAAATTACACCATGTGCCTGACAGAGTTATCCAAATGTTTCTAGAACTCTGTCAGGTTGGTGCTGTGACCACTTCCCTGGGGACCCTGTTCTGCTGCCCAAACACTCTCTGGGTGAAGAATCTTTTCCTAAATTCCAACCTAAACCTCCCTGACACAGCTCCATACCCTTCTCTCGACCAAATCTATTAGTTATATTTGCTCCAAGGTAGCAGCCATGGGGGCTTCATGTGAGTATTTTTAAGCAACTTTTGATTTCTTAAATCTTTAAATCAGGCAGCAGTTGCTCAGGAAACAGAGCAGATGGGAGACTGTGTTTTTTTGGACAGTTCACAGGGTAAGTGTAGCTAGGAGGAGAGGATGGTCTCCACTACACATGAAGTGTGGACCGCCAGCACCCAAAGGGTGGGAGTGGATGTGGTGTTCTGCCAGATCAGAGCTGCATTTGTGTTTCACTTTGGTCTGGTGTGAAGGACCTCCCACACCCTACAGGAGTGCACACCACTCTGCGCAGTCCAAATTAAGCTCAGGTAACTTTCAGCACCACACTAAAGAGTGCTGTTGCTGTGGGCTGCTCTTAAGTGACTCTCTTTCCTGACTGACTGAGGACACAATTTTAGGGGAAAAGTTTCTTGACTTAGTAATCTTAACAGAACTCTACAGGTGTATGGCCTGATTCCAGATCTTCTAAACAATTGCTGCCCACCATACAGCCCTTACTAACACAGATAGAAGTAGCTGGTGCTATTGGGAAAGTTCATAGCTCCAGAGGGAAAAAAATTCTTCTAGAAAAAGTCTTCTGGAAAAAGGAGTCTTGTAACCAACCCAAAGGTACAAGAGAGGCAAAGATTAGAAATCACTCAAATTTCTGTGTGTGTGATAGAGTTCTGTGGGGCTTTCTCTATGGCTATGTGAATCAAGTGCTATTGTCAGCCCCACTCTCCTGGAGACCACCAGGAAAACTCTTGCTGATTTCCCTAGATATGAGATCAGACCTTCAAGTGTTGCCCCAAACAGGCAGAGATCAATGGGAGAAAAAAAATCTGTAATGGTGTTAGGCAGCTGGGTCAAACACCAGCACAGCCTGGTGAGAAATGACCCTCTCTGACCTGAGCTGTGGCCATCCTCTGCAACCACAGGCGCACTTGACTGTCCTTCCATTACACAGGCAGCCTTGTATAGGTATACAGGTACCTGCATACGGTTAGTTTGCTCTGTGTTGGTAAAGGGGTTGCTTTCAACAATAAATGAAAAAAAGTCAGCCTGAGCTGCCAGGGCCGCAGTAAATAAAGACAGTGCCTGTGTGTGCCACAGCAGATCAACACCTAATCTGTTCCTTCTGTCAAAATACTGTTTATTGCTGCTTGTCAGTAAAGACTGACCAGTAAATGGAGATGCCAGCTCCATCTGGGTGCCAGATTACTGGGAGGAGTGCTCCTTCCTTTGGATCTCCTGACAGATTTCTGACGCCGGAGCGAGGATCGCTCCTTCCCTGAGACCGGCTGCCAGCTATCATTAGAGGGAGCTGTTGGCCCAGCAAGCTCAGCCTCCCTCTGCGCTCCTCGTCAGACCTGCCCCGAGCTGCCGTGCCGAGGAAATTCCCTTGAATCGTGACTTGGCACCTTTCTGTGAGCACTGTCAATCATGTCAGCTCTTGAGGGTGCCTCGCAAATAAAGACCTTCACTTTCATTTGTTTGGTTTTCTGTACACAACAGAAAAGAGATATCTGAGCTGAACCGTGGAGGCACTGGGATCTTCCAACGCTGGCTGGGGAAGATGGGGAAGTGTTTTAGCCCTTCTGTTAACCTACATTAACAAAAGCAGGGAGATCCTTGACATAGTTTTCTGTCATTTCAGCAGCCCTTTGTCTGAACTATCAGTCTTTTCCCTCATCCTGACCCTGTTCTCATTTCCATCGAGACTGGAGTAATTCAAACCAAGCCAGGAAGTTACGTGAGTACAAACCACTGTGAATGAGATCAGAGTTGGTCTTTTTGTAGAAAATACCAAAGGCCTGTGACTAAAACTTAGCAAAGTCAAGCATCTGACTCAGTGGTAAACCTTTGCTTTTAACTTGTAATGATTTTTCTTGGAAACAATCATCCGAATGTGGCTCTGAGTACTCTGTCTCCATGCATTCCATAATTGTTTTCCTACTGGGGATGGGCACATTCTCAGGTTTTGTTTTCTGAGGAGAAATGTGTGGAGATTAGATACACGATGTCACTGGTGTTATTCCAGGCTGATAACATCACATGGTGTATTTCATACTAAGAGAGGGTGTAGATTGAATTACTGCAGGCCCAGCATGGGTCGTGCAGTGAGTGTGTAAGAGAGTATTTCAGCAGCATGAAGCGACACATGGGGTGTTGTTTTAAATGTGCATGGGCTGAATCAAAAATGCCAGCTATCACATGAGGTTTGTTTTTTTATTGGACAGAACAATAGTGTAACCAGTTTCTCATGCTTATTAAGCCAAATTCAGACTAGTGGATAAAATTCAAATAGGAATTTATTTGCCTGTTTACTCCAAATATCTCAAAGCTGGGAGTTGGCTCACTTGCTGCAGTGGGACTGCACCCTGTATACCTGCAAACCACTATTCTTAAAACTGTGCTACTCATTTGAAGCAGATAAGGTTATCTTGGTGTTTGCAATTTCCCTTCTGCTCTTCTGCTTTTCCTGGGGAGAGCACTTGGCACTGTCTCTGCTCCAAGGTAAAGTATTTAATTTTCCAAAGCAATTTGTTGAGTTTCTAAGTGTGACCATTCAGCATGTAAATTCAATGCATAATCCTTGTGCTGTCATCTTCCTCACTTAAATGAACTGAATACAAGGCATATTTTTGTAATCTGTCTC
This sequence comes from Callaeas wilsoni, assembly GCA_013398955.1. Taxonomy (NCBI): domain Eukaryota; kingdom Metazoa; phylum Chordata; class Aves; order Passeriformes; family Callaeidae; genus Callaeas; species Callaeas wilsoni. The sequence goes on along the minus strand of VWPU01000361.1, from coordinate 41,886 downwards.
TGCTCTCCTGGGATAGCTTTGTAAATGACATGTTACATTCCCGGGTCTCAGCCAGGCAAAGAGGCTTATTCAGTGCCAATAAAGAGCAGTTATTTCCTAATATGTATATCAACTGCTCAAAACGTTGTTGTGAAGATCTGAGAAAATGCTCTGTCAACAGAAAGCAAACCTGAGCGAGCAGCAATGGCTCTGCTCAGGGTGTCTCCATCAGGCTGGGAGCGTGTGTCCGTCAGGACGCGTCCAGCACACTGCTGACAGCCCCGGCCTCTTTGCCTCAGTGAGGTAGCCCAGGTGCTGGGTTGAGGTGGTCTGGGGTCAAAGTGCACCCTACCAAGTGGAAGGTGCCCAGGAGTCAAGTGCTGTGTTTCCAGGCTCGCTGTAAGCCAGCCGCAGCCACCACTGCCACTCAAAGAAGCAGCTCTGCCTTTCCCTGCCCTTCCTGTAGCCATCATCAAGAGGAGGTTTTTCTCAGTTCTGCAGGTAACAGGGTCTTGGAAGTGATCTGTTTTAAAACTACCCAGGAAATAGCAACCAAAAATCATTTTAACTGATCTGATTTATTGTAAGGCCACAGACACTGGCCCCAAGGCATGGTGAATAAATAGCAGAAATAAATTGTATGGAGCAGCAACAGGACTACTCCATCTGGTTGCAGTGCTGGTTTATGGTGGTTTAAAGCAAGCATTAAGCTCCTGGTTAAGATACCTATTGCAGCCAAAAGCTCCTACCTGCTTCTGCTCCACAGTGCTGAGCCATTAATTCCCTAAGTTAAAGGGCTCCAAAGGGAGGTTTGCTCTGTCAGCCCCCTGGCTGTATCCCTGCCCAGCTTTGTACCGCCTCTCTGTCTTGGGCAGTTTGGTTCAATCAGTGCCAGTATCTCCTCTAGTGAGTCCTCTTTGTTGCTTCTTATTTTGCTGCCTTAGTCTGTCAAGTCATGGTCTTAAATTTCAAGCAGAGCAAAGAAAATAGTTTCACAGGGTTCAGAACCAACCAGGGGAAACCACTGCCAAGGGATATAGATGGCAAAAGCAGAAAGACAGTAAAAGGCCTTTTTAAAAGGCTTGTAAACTTATGAAGGAGACCTACACTGACAATGATTACATATGATGATCTTAGGAATGCTATTATTAGCTAATTGATTAGAAAAGGATCCTTCTACACATTACCTGCTCTACTCTGTTCCTTAAACCTAATGTTCCCGCTCTGTCTCCTCCTTAGTATGACAGGGGCTAAGATTCAGGATAGCAAACTGGAGTGTACAACTTCTGGTTTGATCCATAACAGTCATTCCAACACTTCATAAACAATATTTTAATAATCTATGAATGAAACTGAAGATCTGAATGTGCATTGTCACACTTTGTGCACAAATTATCACCTGCAAAAGCAGTAGCTTATCTGGCAAACTGCACAGTCGTATATTCTCAAGAAAGAATAAGATCTGGGTGTTAGCTTACAAACATGAAGCTTTCCAGTCCTGCACAGCAAAGATAAGGCCAACTATGTCAAACTTCCATGTTCTTACTCCAGATGGTATTCTGCTGTGGACACTGAGCTCTTAGGGAGAAAGGAGGAATGTGAAACCTGCTCTCTTTGGTATATAGCTTTAATGATAGTAATTTATTTATCCCACAACCAAATGTTTGTAACTGAAAATCTGCACAAACTATTTGGAGACTTGCTTTTATTTGCACGAGGATAAACAGAGAAGGATTCCTTTGCAGCTGTTGGATGTGGGGCAGTGTGACAATGAGCAGAATCAGGCCTTTAGTATGTCGTGGTGCCTTCTCCCCCTGAGTCAGACACAGCAGAGTCAGGGAGAGCTCTTCATTTGTGTCCTCTGCTTATCCCACTGGCAGTGCAGATGTAGCCCTCAAATGGCAATTGGGAACATTTGGATCAGTGTGGGAATTTTTTTGTAAATGCTCTTTAAACTTATCTCATTAAGTAAGAGGGAAAGACAAATACTCCATCATCGCTCCACCTCCAAATAATTTGCAGGTCATCTCTGGACCATGTAAGAACTTCTTAAACCTGTGCCATTACTTATTGCTGGCCCAAGGTACTAAGAAACACTGTCACCCTTAGTGACCGTGGAGCTGTATTAGGTGAGAGAGGGATTCCTCCCTGCCAGGAACCCTGTGGCAGTAATGGTAGGTGGTGTTTGAGGAAGGGAGTTCTTGCAGTTGGCTCTGGGGTTCCTTGAGCTCCTGGAAGCAAGAAGGAGACCTCTCAGGGTATGCTTCAGATATGTGACCTCAGGACTACTTGGCACACTGAGGGCCTATGGGATTTATCAGGTAAAAGAGAGATGGTTGTATCCTTTCACTGTGTGATTTGGAAACTACACACAGCATGGCATTGCCAAGCAAACCTGTTTTCTACTGCAGTGAACTGCACAAAGCCCATTTATAGCAGCTAAATGCACAAAGAGCTCCAAGGTCTTCTGCCACAACAGGCACCAACAGAGATGCAGGAATTTCAGGGCTGAACCAAGCTGCAGCAGGACCTGCAGCAGGGTGGGAATCCTGAAAGCCCAAACACAACAAAGAAAGAAGTGGTTTCATTCAGAAAGGCAGTTTCTGCTTTTCATTGAGAGTGGGAAGTGTGTGACAGGATCCAGCGAGGTGATGGAGGGAAGTAACCTGGAGGGAAGTAACCTTTACACGCAGTGGGAAACGGAATTCATTGAAGAAATACCTCCCCATCCCTACCCATCTCCTAAACCCATCTTCTGCCCCAGGAAAGATAACCTATCAGATACTGGCCATACTCTTGTTTTTCTCAAAGAAAAGTAGGAAGCTCTAAGCATCAGACACACAGGTCCTGCTTCCTCCTGCGGGCCAGAGTAGCAGGCGCTTTCTGACCGCTTCTTGGGGGGGAAGAAAGGGCTCTCTGTGGGGTTTGGCCTTCAGGGCGGCTATGGCTATCGCTCTTGTCTCGGAGTCATGTGCCTTAATCCCCCAAAGTGGACTGCCCTGCAGTTGAACATTCCCCGCATTCCTGCCGCCTGCTGACACGCAGCCCATTCAAAGCCAGCTCCAAGGCTGTGGGAAACCTTTGCACCGGCTCCGGGGGCGGCCGCAGCTCTCGCTCGTGTCCCCGGCGCCAGGCATGCCTTTCTATTCGGGGCTGCCGGGCCGCCCGCGCTGGGCACGGATACAGCTGGGGAGCGGCGGGACAAAGCTCCTGGGGAGTCACCAGCAGCACCCATGCGCTGGATGTTCACGTGCTTCCACAGACCTGATGCAGTGTAAATCCCGCTGCTCGCTAGAAAGAAACTGAGGCAGGGACCAGGAAGGATTTTTTTGGGAGGCTGGATCTCCGATCACAGGAACGTGGAGGTGGAGCTGGGATGGAAAGAGAGGTCCAGAGAAGAGGACAAGCTATGGTGACTGCCTGTACCTCCGTCCCCCTAATGAGACCTAGCAAGATGGGAAGGGTACTGCTTCTGTCTCAAGTGTGCTGTGGGCAAGGTCTCATAAAACCTTAAAATTCAGAAGAAAGTGACATTTCTGCTATCCCAGAAGGGTGGAAAATTTTCATCCTTGTCCTGACTGTATGTTTGGCAAATCTTAACATAAACCCTGGTCCTGATCAAGGCTGAAAAGGAAGGCTATCCTTCTCTTGTTTCTCTGTTTGCAAAGTGGAAACAATAATAATAATAATAATAATAATTAGAAGATTAACAATTATGTCACATAAGGAGTGTCTAAATTTGTTTATAAATAAAAAAAGTAATGCAGGTGTCTGCATCCTTTGGAAAGACTGAGAAGTCTTGAGAGTATCAATAAGATGGCTCTGCTGAGTAAGGATCGTGCTTATGAGAAAAGGCTAAGGACCCAGGCGGTGGCAGAATAGGAAGGATCACAGTTATTTTTTCTCAGTTTGTTATGGTTTCTCATTTTCTAAGAATTTCAGTGACAGGTAGGAATTTGGAAGCTTTTGTGTGCTGATAACAATGGCCGTTAGGATTTGACAAGTGTGAAAGACAGGCGTATGTTGTCCCCAAAGATATGCAACGCCAACCCTCAATGCATCATCTGTGGATGAGTGTTTACATTGTACAACTTTCTGAATCAACTGTCACTTTTTCTCATTCTCTCTCTCTCTCTTTTTTTTATGAATGAAGTCTGAAGCAAGCCAGACAGAAAGGAAGGCTGCAGTATGTTTTATAGCTTGTGTTTCCTTCTGGTGAGGATGTTACATTTGCTGAAGTGAATTTCTGAAAGAGATGTGGAAGGGTTTTCTGGTCAGGGTTAGGGGATATTTCATTCATGCAGGAAGTTGCAAAAGCTGAACAGAAAGTGTATATTCTAGAAGTTTTAATTAAAAAAAACTAGGCTGAAGGGTAAAATTGCAAAATACCAGCTGAGGCTCAGAAGTTGAGTTCAACTCGTAGTCCTAGTAAAGTTTAATATTAGCAGCAATAAAAAAATACTTTAAATCCAAGACAGAGGAATAATTTTTCTTTCAATCTTCTAGTGTAAATTTTTGACAATGCTCTTTTCTATGATGCATTTCTATGACAAGTAATAGCTGCCTCTTACGTAAGCTGTTCCACTGCAGAAACCTTGAACTGAACATGGGGAATTCTCCAAAGCCAGGTTGGATGGGATAGACATAATATCACCTGAATCTGGGTTTAGGGAGTTTCGACATGCTGCTGTCAAGCAAATCACCAGAGCAGCAAGAAATTGAAATGCTGCTCTGTTGTCCAGAATGGATGCATGAGCTGATTAGAACAGGGATTGTGGTTCAAATGCCTTTAATACTCCACATACCAGTGCACCAGGGAGTGGAAGCTAATGTGTTTTAGCTTTGTTCTGTTAAGCAGTTAGTTTTTCCAATTCCTTTCTCCTAGACCCATGGCACACAGCTTTACTACAGATGTGTAGCCTCAGTGGGCAAGATGCCAGGGCGATGGGAAGGGAGTGTTGGTATAGGCAGTGACTTATACCTTACTGAACCACAGGGGTTCATAGTTTTATAGGTTTTGATGTCAAGAAGAGTTCACTTAGTTCACTTTGGCTATCTAGGTTGACTCTTTGTGTCACACGGGTGAAAGAATCTCACCCCAAACTTTCTACACCACACTCATAATTTCTGTTTGAATGCCTCTGTATTTTTAGAGAGACAAAATCAATCTCAATTTAAAAGTCTCCCAATGAATTTTCCACATCTCTAGTTAAGGTTATGCATAGATACAACTCAGATTGTGTGAGCCCTTTATGCACAGCAGTTTCAGCCAGTTCAATCCCCTTTTGCGTCACTATTCCAAATGGATAATTTCCCAGGTCTGAGCACATGATAAGGAATAGTTGAGTCACTGAAGATGCCCATCATATGAAACTTGCTATCTAACCATGTGCATGCCTTAAGCCTGACCCACTGAGAAGTGTGTTAGTTTAAACTACCTCTACAGTGGATTTCATTTTCATTAGGAGCTAAGCTGGCACAATTTACTTTGCAACTGCATTATGCTAAGGACACATGCATGGTCAGGCACCAGCCATTACTGTGGCTTAGCTGACAATCAGTAGCTTGATTAACTGCTAGAATTCACTCCTGCACCTCAGCCCAAAACGAGTGGGTGGAAAAGATCTAAATATCTATATTGTTATCTCATTTAGTTGTCCCTGGACACTTTTTATAAGCTAGAGGAGGCCTTGAACACACTTCAGAAGTCAGTTTACTGCACTATTTAAAAGTGAAGGGCAAACAGAGGCAAAATTTACATTTCTCCAACCAGAAACAGGACTTCTAACTTAGGCTTTTTTTGGTTAGATAAAGCAGTCTGTGATCTTCAAAGGTCACAAACATTCACAACAGCAGCTTAGCGTCTCATCCAGAAAAAGGACTTTTTCTGTAGCTTAGTCACCTCCTAAAATCACATGAGGGCAGTGCTGTGAGGGCTGTGATTGCTTTGCCTGTGTGATCTCATGGAATCAGATCCTGGAATGGCATGTAAAGTGACAGGCTGACCCAACAGATGGTTTCATTAGCACTGCACAGGTCATGACAACAGTGCCTGCAGTAGCCCATGAGCATATTGAGAACTGAATGCTAGTACATTGGGAAAGCAAAGACAAGCTGACAAGATCACTAGAAGAAAACTCTAGACGAATAAGTAGGAAAGCATCTGAAACCTGCAGACAGACCTGGTTTTCTGCTGGTGTGCACACCTGCCTCTCCAACACACTGGTGACCAAGTGCCTGACATGGACGCCAACAAGTGTTCAAAATCATGACATGCTTAGAGGTCTCTGCCTTGTGTTTGCCTTTGCTGTTGCTCCTAAACACTCACAGGTAGTGTACAAAAGGATATTTATTCAACAGCTAGGTGTCTGTCAGTGCTTTGCAGCCTGACTGAGCCACCCTCCCAAGTCACCGCCCCACGAGCCCCATTCAACAGGGGGTCCATGATGTTTCATGGTGTGTTGTATGGAGCAGGGACTGCTCCTAGCTCTGTCTGTGCTCCAGAGGATTGCAGAAATGGCTGGTGGAAGGGAGCCTTGGGGTACAGCTAGTCCTTCCTCCCCCAGGAAAAAGGAATATTTTGAAGTGGAGTGAAATGCAGAGCCACTGTATGGATGGAAGCACAGCTCAGGGCTTGCAAGAACAGAGCATCTTAATGCAGTCAAGAAACACCAGAAGGGAAAAGAAAAAAAAGGAAAAGGGGAAAACCCTCATGGTTTTCCCAGGAGACGAAAAGAAACCATGAGAACACATTTTGACATCGATGATGGGGAAAATATACAGGGAAGAGTGTTGAACTGGAGAGAAGTAATTTTTGGTGTAATCTGGGTATAAAAATGGAAGATTTCCACTCTCATGGGATGAAGTTTTGGAGTGCAGCAGAAATTTGTGGCCAACATCCAGTTGCACTGGAAAAAAAATTCACGCACTGCTGGATATCAACCCAGCTGTGTCTACATGCCTAGTGGAGAAAACTAGCTCAAAAAAATAGTCTCTAGCAAGATTTTTCCTCTGCTGAATGTGAATGCCATCGATTTGCTGAGCTTAATTAAACTGTCTGTCTGTTTCAGCTTGCACAATTTAGATAAGAAAATGACTATTCGTCCCAGACTCAGAAAGAAACAACTCACTCTCTTCCTTATGTGGTATGAGCCTATCGTTGTCCTGCTGCCCAGTTTGTAACACTGAACTGCCTGTACTCAAATCGAAAGCTACTCCCACCACAGATCAGAATTCTGTCTTGCTTCCCCTCTAGATGGCAAACTCTCCTTAATTTTGAAAGGGGAACAGCACAGTGATTGCTGCTGGCTTTTGCAATCATTAATTTGCAGCACAACTTCAGTTTCTAGTTTTAAATCAACCAGACCCAAGAAGATAGATGCCAGCAGTGGCAATGGAAGAGGAGGGGAAGGGGGGGATCAGTGGGGACATACATTAGTTTCACAGGTTTCTGATGAGTGGAAATTGGAGTTAATAGACGTTGATACACCACATACATTGGGAAGTGCAGTCTGGCTCCTGCAGCTGGATGCTGTGGATCTCCAGGAGTTACTCCTCCAGGAGTACAGTATGGTTCTGCTTAGGTGCCTCAGTTATGATTGAAGCAAGAATAAATCTGAACTTTCATTCATTCATTCATTCATTCATTCATTCATTCATTCATTCATTTTGCCAGTGAGAGGAGCCTCAAGCAAGGAGTTATGGATCCCAGTTTCTCAGTAGACAGCAAGTTCTCCTGTTCTTCCCTTGATAGCCCATCCTCATGGGTTTACCTATCACCCGGTTTTCAAAGTCTATTTCTCCTTTTCGGCTGCCATCTCCTGACAAATGTTTTCTATTCTCTTTTTTTCAACCACAATCCAGCCCTGGAGCTCCAGGAGTTGGGCTTTGAACCTCATGGGTCCCTTCCAACTCAGGATAATCTATGATTCTATGATTCTTTAACCCCTCCAGCTATGCACCGCATTCACAAACCCCACCTTCCCTCTCTGCCCAATTCCCATCTTCCCTAAACATTCAGATCCAAAACGTAGTGAGTACTTTGGCAAAGCACTTTGGCAAAGTCACATATAACCATCTCTCAGTGTCCTCTCAATATCATATGCTCCACAAGACGCAAATATTTCTAGTCCTGCAAAATGAAGAAAATTTGTTGGCTCAGGTCTTAACCATCCTCCCTTTCCCAGAAGCACAGGGCCTTGAGGGAGAGTGTGGACTTCCAGGGAGGGATTTTTCTGCTTAAAGCAATTGTCTACAGCGCAGTAGTCCATATCTGAGCTAGCCACCTGGGCTGCATTTACAATCAGTGGAGAGCTGTCAGCAGAGTTCAGGGAATCTAGGGCACTTCCTAAAGTGGTCACCCGCATTAGTTAAAAGTGTGGCACTCCCTAAACTGCCCATAAAGAGAAGCTGGACACTCTGCTTAGATGGAAACTCATACGACAGGCAGAGTTAGGGAAGAGGAATCTCATTTTTTTTGTGCCTCAAGTCAGCTGAGGTGACATTTTAATTTTATCTATTTCTTGGAATTCAGAATATTTCAGACTTCCTCTTTGTGCAGGAAACAGAACAGCCTTTGACATGACTAGTAAGACTTCCTCCTTCCTTTCTTCTTGAAAGCTTTTAGAAATCAATTCTCAGCCCCTCTAGTGGAGTTAAATTTAAAAAAAAAAAGTGAGAAAAGTCTTCTGGAAAATAAAGAAAGAAGGTAAATGTAGTGTTTTCCAAACCAGAATTGGGTAAACATAATTTTGTATGTATACTCTTGATTAAAAACCTAGGCAGGAATATGAGGTTTCAGAAAGGAACTCCTTCTTCTTTCAGTTTTGGTATGATGAGAGGGATGAGGAGACCCAGAGGAATATCTGTGTTTGCTGTCTTATCTAGCACTGCAATATTTTCCTACGGTGAGTGAAACGCCATTTGTCTTCTCTTAATCATCAGTTTTCAGGATAGAGAAAGAACAAGTAATTTCCAGACTATATAGAGTCAGCTTGACAAATTGCTCCCCTCCCCAGTGAAATATTTGCTAATTTCCTTTATGTTGATATGTTGGTACCAAAGGAAGGTGCTAGGCTTGTTCCTGGATGGGAACGTGTTCTCAGGGTACAGGGATTTCAGAGCTGCACACAGCCAGTGACTTCTCTGCTCATGACACAATTAGTGGAAGTGTCTCCATTTTCAAGCCTCTGAGCCAATGGTCTTTTATTACAGAGCCTGATTTCTTGTACTTCATGTAATCTGGTTTGAGAAAATTCAGATTCTTTGAAAAGAATCAAAATTAAAGCTGCTTATGCTAACAAGTTCTACCTTCTCAGTATGTTCAGGCTACAAAGAAGCCATATTCAGACCTATGGAGATTTAATACAGAGCTGTGGTGGAAAGGAAGGGGCCAAGGAATGTGAAGGTGTGGAGCTCACAACGATGCATTAGAGTGCTCCTGTTGAGGCATTACAAAAGGCAGTGAGCAGATGCTGTGCAAAATGCACGTAAAGTCACATCAGCTCGTGGCATTCGAGCTTTGACTGTATGAAGGCCTTGCTCACCTGTATGTGAGTTTTTAGTTGCAGATTATGTTTAGTTAGCAGGTGATTGTTATCTAGTTCTCAAATGGTGGAAGATTTTTATTTCAAGTATTTGTTAAGACTCCAGGCTTACTCTGTATGTAATGAAAAATATATTAATGAAAGAAATGTAGCTGTGCAAAAAGTGCCAATGGTTGATCTCAATTTAAGCAAAGACAGCCCCACCAGTAATTACATTATTATGAGCACACTGCTGTAGAGCTTTTATTACCCATGGGAAACTATTATTTTTTATTAATTGATATGTACTTAATAATTTCAGCCATAACTCAATGCCTGTGTCCCAGAGATTGTATGGGTGCAGAAGAAAAAGGCATAAGTCAGAGGGAGAGAGCCTAAGATTGCCTTTTCCAAAATTTGCTTTTATATTTACAGATGGTTGGGAATATTCCTACTAGGATATGCTAGTTTTTCAGAACTAAAATTTGCATTAAGGAAAACATAAATTTTGCATGAAAATGTTGAGGGGATTTTTTTGGGAACTTAAAAATATGGTGCGTACCTACTGATCTGGGAGTCCAGTGACACGTCCTGTTGCTCTCACTGATTCTTGCCGAGGAAGCAGCCTGTCTTACATCTGAACTGGAGGCTCAGGGTGAAAGAAGGGGTGAACAGGACAGCTGCAGATAAATCAGCTTTCCTAGAAATTGTAATGGCCCAGTACCTCCACATACAATCACCTTTGGGAATGGGTGGATAAGGGAATTTGCCCTGTTAATTACTTGGTGGGGGGTGGTGTAACTATTGATCCCACCTGACGATATTGTTTTTTGAAACCCTGTTGTTTTCTGTGGAGCAGAAGTTTCACTGATGGCCAAGTGTACAGTACAAACCTTGCTCTTTACAATGCCAGTTACTGCTGAGTGACTCTCTTACAATGCAGGCTAGCAGGTACATGGCTTAACCATTCATCTCAATTGGTCCATCATATCTCTGCAAACATCTTTAAATCCAAATTGATTACCTTTATTGCTATTCCAGGATAAACCCTACACAAGCTGGTCTTTAGACTCTTTGTAAATGCATACCTTTCCATAGGCTGTTTATCTGACATGTCGTACGGAATTAATGATGTTTATTCCCAGCTGACCAATTTGCATTAGTGCCACCTTTACCCAATTTCAGGATATGCTTGAGCTGACCCTCCACAATTAATCATTCTCATCAACACGGACTGTGCAACATTCACTCAGTCCCATTAAGCAGCTGGCAACGGTTGATTCCTTAAAGGTGGAGGTACTCATAGGAGTCCCTGTGACGAAAAGCAGAAATTGAATCTCACATGATAATTTTTCTAGGTACATGTACCTTACAAATATTCTAGGCTTAATTGTGGACTAGAAAAGGAGTCAATTTCTCATGCACACAGCACTCTCAATTTTGACTAATAAACTCCAACATTTAGACTCATCCACACAGTTTTACTTACATAATTCAGAAGCCAAACTAATAGATTTTAACAGCAGAGCTGTTATAGTTGAGAGAGAGAGAGAGAGAGAGAGGGATGGCCTTCTCCAGGGTGTGCTTTAGCTCACTGAAAATCAAACCAAGAGAGGTACCTGTACTTTCCATTCATGACTCTTCAGCTTACAGAGAATAATCATGGGCCAAAATGGATGGGAATGGCCTAAGAAAGGGCAGAATAGAAATCTCAAGAAATCTTCATAGGCATGCTTCCAAATGAAAGAGGATTCCGGAAGGATGAGGAAAGCCAACTTTGCTGGTAGAGAAGAATCTTGCTTAGGACAGGTTTTGAGTTACCTGTACTCCGTATCAATCATTAGCCTAAATATATATATGGTCCACTGACCTTTCAGATGCCCTGCCTTGCCCATCCTGACCTTCAGCTGCTGGAGAAGGGCACAGATTTCATGTAGTTTATGTGTCACATCTAGCAGACTGACCACATCTGTCTACTTCAGATACACAAGGGCATCTCAAATGGCATCAGATACTTAGGTTTAGGTAAACCAAATCTGCTTGAAAGTTATGTAATATTCTCTTATCAAAAGGTTAAAGAATCCCTCAGACTGGAGGAGATGCCCTGGTATTTGGGTTCTTTTGGACAGGTAAATTGTGTCCATCCTCCATGCCTGCAGCGTACTGTGGAGGATATACCCCTGCCATAATATTGAGTGACTGACTCCTCTCTGGGCTTATCATACAGTGGTCGTGAAAGATATCTGCTGACACTTTCAGTTCTGGGTGGGTTGAATTACTCAGATCTCAAAGACTGATCAAAAAAAGGCAAAGGGATAAATGTATATTTTTAAATATGGTCCTGTGGGGTGACTTTTTTTCAGTTGCATTATTTAAAATTAGAATGGTCAAAATTTAAACCACGTTCTTCAACTCAGTTAAGAAAAAGAAAAATTATTCCTTTCTTCTGTTTTTATTCTTTCTCCTACATTACCTCTCCTTTTCTTAGCAAAATCTTTTTTGCAGGGGATTGTCACTTTTGCGAGGGTGTCGCTGCTTTTAATGGTGTAGGAGCCTGTCTTTGGCTGTCAGATTAACCCAAAGTTCAGGGTCTTACTGCTCATTTCACTTAAAAGGAAAAACCAGGGATGCGTGAGGTTTCTCTTTGTTGTAGTCTGCTTATACCAAGAGGAGATGAGGTCCTTGTTGGTGAGATCAATAATAGATACTGAGGATGCTGAAAACATTTCAGGCACCTGTCTTCGAAGTCTCTGCTCAGCTGCCAGCTGCAGGCACACCTGGATGGAGCCTAGACACATCTGTACAGACAATGGTTAAGTTTTCATTGGAGAAGTTAGATTTCCTAAAATAGATTCCTAAAATCATTGGTTTGAGTAGTGTCTGTCACGTACAATATCTCCTCTGACAACTTCTTTCTGCATCAGCATTTGCTCCCTCTTTGCAAGCTTAGTTCCATAGTTTTCTCTGGATTGGATTTGGCCATTGTTACTTCATTTTCTGCCAACCTTTCTTACAGAAAGGTTCTCACATTACTCAGTGAAAGCCTCCTGGTCCACACACGCTTTCAATACACCCATGACAGGATCAGGCTCATGTACCCATGAGGTAGTGCAGGTTGCAATTGCTAGTCTTTTGAGGGAGACTTGGCCCAAATCAGCACAAACTATTCCTATTGAGCAGTGTTTTCCCCAAAAACATGGGATCAAATGTGGCTTCAGCTCTCCCTCCACTCCCTCATCAACTGTGTTGAACCTATTGGTAGCGTTTTCTGTTAGCAAGGTCAGTAACAGTGTGTATTAGTGTATTTTATATTCACGCATCTGCGTATATCACATCATTCTTTCTTCACCCCAATAAGTTCACTTTCCCAGGCACACATTTAAATCCCTTGACTATAGTCTAGTATTAAGCCAAGCCTTTGAAACTCTGAATGCAAAATTTTGAAAAAAAAAAGCAGATTTGCTGTTTAACTAGAAAAGCAATAATTTCTTTTTTTACTAAACTTGTTAATATCATGATTGCCCAAGTGGTTTTCACTGTTATGTGAAAATTTGGACCAGAATTATTTGGTTAACCTGCTGCTTCACTAGGAGGCTCCAGCAGCCACCTCATCATGTGGAAAGGAGTCATGCAGAAAGATGGAGAAAACATGGATATAAGAAGACTCTCAATGTGTGTAAAAATGAAGTAATTAGATAGTAGATTGAGCCTGCCAGTCCAAAAGTGTGGTTTTTTTCCTTTAAAGAAGACTCCAATAGCTATGTTAGTTGGGGTGTATGTGTGTGTGGAATAAACAGGTCCCTGACGCAGTGTGGTGACATTACTGCAATGCCTACACTGCCACTCAAATTCAGAAGCTCTGCGGTGCTCAAGTGCAGTGGTGATTATGGAACTTTTCATTCCATAATTGGTGCATTTCAGGGGCTAGACATGTCCCTGGCTTATGACAAAAGCTGGATTAATCTTGCTTTGGCTTAGATGTCCACAGTGTAGAAGCACATGCGTACCAGCCAGTCACCCATGGCTTTTTCATAGTTGATGGAGAGAAATAGTACTTTTCAGAACATTGTTCCTGTGATGTATGTTAGATGTGTACCTTACTGTGAGATAAATTATGCCCCAGAAGAGCCGGTTTCTCTCCACCGATGATAAAGGAAATCGAGGTGGTTAGCTCAGAAGTAAACAACTACAAGGAACTAACTGTAGTGCTCCCTGACAGAATATGCCAAAAGCATGAATCTGATGGCTTCAAGCTGTGTGTGTTCTGTGAACAGCCACATTCTTCTGGCAATAGACCCCTTTCCAGTTTTTTGTGATTAATGACACATTTTCGGCCAAGTAAATTTCGTCTGGGCCATTTGCTGACCTTTGCAGCCCATATTTGCACTTCAGTATTCATTTTTAATTGGATTTATTTTGGTCTTAGTGAACTTTTCATTCAGAAAGCAGAATTTTGAGTTGACCTACAAGTATCAACCCTTTTTGCAGAGTCAAGCCCAGTGCTGCAATAATGTTGATCTGACCTTGTTATCAGTTACGCTACAAATAATCTTCTAACTAATCCATTTCCTAGACTAGTCATTCTCGGTAGTCTAGTTTTAGCAGTTTCCAGTAGTTCTCATGCTTCTTCTGAAGTGTACGGTCAGTTTCCAGTGCCTTTGGATCTGCCACATCCAATACTGGGGAAAATAACTTCCCTGCAGTAAGGCTTGCTTCAGGTACAATTAGGAAAACAACAATCATTTCTTCTAGTTCTGTGCCTCAAAAGAAGGACCTGAATTTCTTGGATCATGCTGTCAGAGTTATAAAAGTTCACTGCTTCTATTATGTTTGATACCTGTCATTATACAGCATCCTCTTCAAAGTGAGTAGAAATTCATGAGTGCCACTAAATGCTAGATCTATCAGACTGGAGGGATCATATTGATGATTCAGTTCAGACCTTGGAATCAGATGTAAGGAAGGTGCATGGAACATCCAGTTTCCCCCATTCCTGACAGTACACTTCTATGACTACTTTCCAAAGATTTCATCTATCAATGCCCTCTAGGAAAGAAGCCTGACAGCCATCAGAACTAGCATGATGTAAAAAGTGAGATAGAGAGGAGAAGAAGAAAATGAACAGATCAACAACATCAATTAGGTTATACATCCACAGAACTGAAAAAGGGATAGGCTTAGGATATTTGGACCACAAGGTGGAGAACCAGAAATTGCTTAAGTCATTGACTTCATGAAAGATTACGAGATGTGTGAAGGTATGAAATCACTTATGCAACAATGAAAAGAAACCATGGTACTGAAAATCGCTCAGGATATAAAAAGAGAATTCATCTCACTGAACTGTAAGTGAAAAGTCAGCCATCAGGTGTGGCTAGCTCCCTTGCAGTCAGTGGAGAACTGACTACTAGCATTAGCAGAGTTTAGGGTGCACTGCAGTATTTTCTAGGAGACTTTGATATTTGGCCAAGTGTATTTCATCTGGCCTCACTCTTGCAAGACCGAATAATTCCATGATGCTTTGGGCATTTACCTTTAGAGAGCAAGCCAAGTACTGTCCTCACAGTATAACCAATTTATAAATGTTTGTTTCCTGCATTGTAAGTGGAACCTTCATGTGTTCTTTGCCAAACACACTGACTTGAATTTTGTTCAATTAGTAATGAAGAAACGTGGAACACTGAAGACCAGGAACTTCGGTGATTTTATGCACCAATGTTTGGCACTTCATCAGCAAGCAAACACTGGTTTCCTACAGACATAGTTACACACTGGTGGGGCAGAACCAAAGTCAACAAACACTTTAATTACTCTTGGTACCATATCCACAAGTATCACATTACAGCCCTTGTACTTCAGAGAAAGCCGCAGCTTAGCTGCAAGGAGACCAGAGCCTTTGCATCAAGCAAGGTCAAAAGTCAAAGGAAATGCCAGTAGAAGCAGTAGTCACAGTAAAGGAGCTCAATAAACCCCTCACCTTCTTGTTTACTCTTGATTTCTCATTTATTGTATAATAAAGGCAAATCTAGAGGCATAACGGCACAAGAAGCAGCTGGACTGTGTTTGTTCAAGGGGACTCGGCTGATGACGGAGACAGGAACTCGGTTAATCAAACCACACTGTTGTTCTGCTCTTCGGTGCCCTGAGGCCATGAATGCAGTAGCTGGAATTAAGTCCTCACATTTGCAGTGATGGGCAGGATGTCTTTGACAGCACCATGGCAGAAGGAAAAAGTTGCCACTAATATTAAGCACGTAAATAAAGCCAATGGATGAGATTAATGCAATTTCATGTCTAGTGCGTATGCATGGTTTCTTTAATTGAATGTGGGACTCAGATAATGCGGGATTATTGCTTCACAGCTCCATAACCACCAGGCTGCCTTCCCACCTTCCTGTAGCCAGCTGAGACAGACTCTTGATCACAGCTATACTGGTACAGTCTTTCTGTCTTAATGGATTTAACTCAGATCATAGATTAATGCAGCTACAATAAGGGCCAGATTTACTGGGGCCGGTTCTTGAATAGATGTGGTCAGGGCACAATTGTTGTGGCATGAGGTCTTGTGGTAGGAGTGGCTGGAGCACCGGGCAGCTGCCTTCGCAGGTTTTGTACCAAGGTCCAGCTGCCCCAAGAAGCTGTGGCCCTCACCCTGCTCACTGTCCTGAACCTCATTTGTGTGTCATCTGCTCTCATTGGTGTCTCTCATCCTCTGTCACCACTGCCAATGTGAACATGCTGACACTACCAACAGTCTGTTTCTGTTCTGCTTGACATGTCACCATGGACCATCCCAGGGACTGCCAGGACGTGCATCTTGATTGCCAGCGCTTCCAAGTGGTCCCATCATTATGGTGCTGATGTGTGATGCAAATCTAAAGCAATGGACAGATCAAGTACATTTTCTTCTGGTTAGAAAAGGTTCCTTTTTCTCTGTCTTTCTGGTGATTCTTGCTTTCTTCATTCCTTGTAACTTTCCACCCTGAGTGGCCCCAGGGAGTGCTTCTGGGATGGAGCATGTATGGCATGTCCTTACAGAAACCCAGAGCTCAGGTGCTGGGCAAAGAGTGGAACAGGGTCTCAGTTAAATCTGGTGCTCTGCCATCATTTCTTGTGTGGCACTGGACAGTCCCCTTAGACACCCATAAACCACAGGCTGGGTGTCTGTCCATGTCTCAGACACCCTGTGCACAGCCTACTCTTCACTCCTGCCAGTGCCTCCACATTCAAGGGAGCGTTGAGAGAGCGGACGTCCTGTTGCACTGGGCTGAGCATAGAGCAGAAAAGTGACAGCCATGATTAAAGTAGTTGCTCTAGGGAAATGATCTGAAGATGATGTCTTAGGGGCTCCGAGGTGCTCAGGTGCTGCACTGACTGATTTTAAACATTTAGAATTTACCAAAATCGTCACAATGGTTATGTCGATTAAATGATTAATTTTAATAGTGAAATTGCCCATTTAGTTATGCAACCATTTCAAATAGCCTGTTATGTACTAAATCAGACCCCTGCTTTCAAGTCAGTAATAGTTACTTCCATTTTGTGCTCTCTTAATGTAACTCATTGGCATAAACAGATTCATCCCAATGACTAAATTTATCCTGGTACATGATCTGACTTTTCATAATTACTGAAAAGAAAGCTGATACTCAGACTAACTGCAGAATTATGTCCTTAATCTTACAGAAGGAGATGGTGGTTGTTTATCAGCATCTCATAGATTTAAAGCTGTAGCTTATGTGTTATATGTTAAATATAGTAATTCAGCAATTAGTCGGGATTTCAGAACCTGGGATGGAAGTGCTTACATGTAATGCCTGCCACAGAAAAACATGAATGGGCAAAATTACTCTTTTTCTACATTCACAAAAGGTTTAAAAAATTGCCAAAGCTGCTGTGAGGTCACCTGTAACAAGTTCCAATTCCCAGAAGCATGTGGGAGAATTTTCAAAGTCAAAAATCAATGGCTATGAAATTACTCATTAGTCTAGGGGAGTGTATTTGCCTGTTTTCACAGCTAACATTCATCTTCCTATAGTAATAGTGGCATAGACAATTTGACACTATAAAGTTGATCTATAAGTGTTTTAATTAAAGCTCTGACAGCAAATTGAAATCTTATTTTACTTACAGAGCAGACAGAATTCATCTCCCTCTCACCTGAGGACTCAGGTTTAGAGGAA
Source organism: Callaeas wilsoni (assembly GCA_013398955.1). Classification (NCBI taxonomy): domain Eukaryota; kingdom Metazoa; phylum Chordata; class Aves; order Passeriformes; family Callaeidae; genus Callaeas; species Callaeas wilsoni. Next base: position 24,200 of record VWPU01000361.1, on the reverse strand, counting down.
GACCTCAGGACTGACACAAGTCTGGGAGGTACATTAGGAAAACACACACATCAAACTCTAAAATAATGCTATTATGTTGTCTTTCTCATGATGTCATTATGGTTTGGATACTTCTTGGACATTAAGACTCATCAGCTCTTTAACAAAGGTCTCTGGGCACTTCAAAGTGCTGGTTTGTAGGAGTTGGGGGGAGTATTTTTAGCTGGCTAACACAAAGGCAAGAGCTGAGAACGGCGCCCTGTCTGTGCAAGGCATGGAGACTGCACAGAGAGAGGAGATGACAAGGAGAAAATGTCACATCTTTACTAAGGAATCTTTGATTTTTTCCTCATGTGAGCATAAGGCAGTAGCTCAGAGGAAGGAGGGTTATCACAGGCTTTGACAGACTCCAAGCCAATGCTCAGGAATGAGAAGGAAAGTAAGGCAAGAGTCTATTGCAAATTTTATTGGTTTCTGTGGCTCTGCTGTGCCATGTAAGACACAGCACATGTCTGAGCAGGCTTCAGATGCAGGCCAAGTAGGTAGTTATCCAAAGTACAGAAGTGGAAATGGCAAAACTACAGTTTGAGGAGAGATGCCCTTGCTCTTGGAGCAGCATTAGTGTCTCTGTGAGAGGCAGGTACAGCTTAGTGCAGCGGGATGGAGGGAAACCCCCAGCAGTGCTATCATGTTCTGATGTACTTGTTCCCCAGGGCTGCCACCCTCCTGGCAGCTCTTCCTCTTCCACTGCTGAACAAAAGTCTGTGAATGTTGTAGAGTCGCATCTGCTGAGAAGGCAAAGTCTGGGAGCCCTGGTTCCTGGTTGCATTCGTTGCTCTTCCACTCCCTGGCACGGCGTGCACACCATCAGCTCTGGCAGAAGAATGGGCCGGGGACAGGTCATGCAGGGCCATGACAGATTGCTGCAAGGTTTTCGTCCTCCTGAGTTACTTGAGTGAAACTGCTGCCCGGAGGAGTTGTTCTGCTTCCTGTGCCAACATGAACTTTGCCTTTGCTAATGAGAAATCCTTTATTCTGTGAGTTCAGAGATCACACCTTCCCCTGATTTAGGCGCAAGAGGTCTCTGTCTGTTTCCACTGACTGGAGAGGGCATCTATAAGGGCGTGGAAAGACACTGAAGAGCTTAGGGTTCTGAGAAAAAGGTAATATCAATCAAAATGAATAATCAAACATTTGCAGTCACAGAAAGGAACATCTTAACTCCTAGGAATTCAATGAGAGAATTAGGTGGTCTATAAGAGGATGTATATCAGTCTCCTACCTTATCAACTGAACTAAACTGGGTTCAATGGATATAACTCAACTTTCTCTGTTCCCAGTTTTCTGTTCTGAATTTTCCCTATCCAAAAGCAAATATAAAGCATATATATTTCTTACAAGGCAGAAATCTCTGGTGAGATGGATGCTAATAGTTAAATTAAGCTTTGATTTGAGAAGTGATCTGAGAATTCACACACTGTAACACGATACACCTTTGCCATCAAAAATTCCCTCTGCAGGTTATCTCCCTCTTTCTCTCTCTCTCTCTCTCTCTTTATCTATTTTTTTTTTTCAACCAGGGTAGAAAAACCCTAGGAAGCCACCAAGGCTCATGCCTAATTTTCACAAAGTGTGAGGCCATGGTGGTTAACCCACAAGAAAGAATCATGAATCTTTTCTAAGTCTGGCATCTCCTTTTGGGACTCACATAGCAGCTTGCTTTTGTAATTCTTTATAGAACATTAATTTTTAGTCAGGAAAGAACTAATTGTTTACTATTAGCACAACACTCAATTTGAAATAATTAACAAGAACTCTTTTTTTTTGCACTAATCTTAATCTAAGTCTAAAATGTATCCCCAAAGTCCATTAAAAAACAAGCAAAATACACTGTTAATTAGCAAATTGCTCCATTACAATAGCTGCGAGTTCTAACAACTTCAACCAAAGATTATGCAATATTATACAATAAATCTCCTGGTTTGTCACATTTGAGAGTTACTAATAAAAAGGATAATTTTGCATGATAAAAGTTCTTACTCTGTCTGGGAAGGCCTCACAGTATGTCAATATTGTATAAATTCACATGATGGCAGATCAGAAGAGAGATATAAATTGTCTGGTTGGGTAAATTAACTGAGGATTGATTCTCTCTGTTTTAATTTATCATCAGAATGCTAGAAAACTTCTAAAAGCAGATGGGCTATTGATCCAACAAGAGGATAATCAGTGCATCAAAACAGGGGGAGGACAAGAAATGGATACTCTTGAGGCTCTTCAGCAATTGCTGTTTTAGACAGAGAGGTCTTATTCACAGCGAGTAAGGAGGGGGAAGAGGAAACTGGGGGAGGAGAGTCTGCTTTGGGACAAACCCTTACCCATGTAAGTAAAGCTGAAAAAATATATCTAGCAGGAGAGGAGAGGAAATGTAGAATTGAAGAGGGAAGATCTTAAATTGTAAGAGTAGTATGAGGGAAGGGAAGGGAAGGCCTTACAATCACTCACTGAAGACACATGATCCATCAATGCCCATCCTGTCTGCAGGGCACTAATTGCCATGTCCATGAAAGGAGCTTGACAGACTTGAGGGGATGGGCTCCCAAGAAACCAAGAGTTTTCTTCTGTGTGAGGTCCAAGTCCTGGCATGAGCTTCCATGACTATTTATTTCTCTCTGAAGCTTTTGAAGGTATGGAAATAATTAATGATCTGGTTGTGTCTCTGGCTCTGGAAGTAGAGCATTTCTGTGTCCATGTTAACCGCACAGAAATGATGCTGTCCGATGGGAGGCCGTGCTAAAGCCAGAGTCAGAACGTTCTGACTCCTGGCACAACACACAGCTATGTGCAGTGTCCTAAAAGCAGCATGGGAGCATCACTTTTTGAGAAGAATAGGGAGGAGAACAATAAAATTCTCATGTTCAGCCAGCAGTGCTTAACATAGACCCTGGAGGGAATCCAGGAGGACTTAAAGCAATATTTTTGTTTCCTTCATCTCAGTTACTTTCCTGACATAGCTTCTCTCTGGCAAAATTTGGATGACCCAGAAGGGGCTCTGTCTTGTGCACACCCTTGTAACTCTGTGTCCTAATACAGTATTTGGGGAATAGTGGGGGAAGGCTGCACCCCTCTTCCAGACAGTGCACCCTTCTATAGTGTGTCTGTGCACACAGATGGGGGCTATGGAAGTGTGGTCTTTGATTGACGCACCAGAATGAGACTGGTCTATGAACCACAGACTTCCTCAGTGACTCTAAGTAAATCACTGTCTCTTTCTGCCTATTTGCATAAAAACAGGATGAAAATGTCTTTCCCCTCAACCCTCACGTGGCTGTTTTGATTATAAGTCTGTCTAGGAAGATATGCTTTCTCATTATGTAGAACACATCACACAAGAAAGTCTAGCAACACTTAGTTGTCTCTCAGTTGGACAGCTAGCACCGTTTCACACGTCCCTGGGTGTACTGCAGATCATAGTCTGCTGAAGGTCCTGCATCAGACTTATCAGCCCCCTGTAGACAACCTGGATGTCTTTGGGCTCCTCACAGTTCTCCAACTCACACCTTGTTTGCCGTGGTGGATCCATTAACAGTCATCAGTTCACTTATTTGTGTTTCTAAACACTTCTGAGGCATAAATTTTGTTGGATGAAGTGGATGTTTGATCCTTGGAAGTGTTCAAGGACAGGTTGGATGGGGCTCTGAGCAGCCTGGTGTGCAAGGTGTCCCTGTCTGTTGCAGGGGGTTTGGAAGCAGATGATCTTTAAGGTCCCTTCCAACCCAAACCATTCTACGATTCTCTAATAAATCTTACAAAGCAATAACATTGGGAACTTAGTGACATTTAACCATTTTTTATGACATTGAACTAATTGCAAAGTGTTTACTGACTCAGTGATGTTTCTAATAGGTTCCAAAGACTCCTAAAATTTGCTCATCATGGGCTTTCTTTTAATAGTGATGTATTCATACAGCTATTAAGCCATGCCCTGGCATTGGTGTGAGCTGCTTCTCAGTTACCAGAATACTCTTGGAATGGGAGGAATGGCTGACACTCAGAACACTGATATTAGGAAGACTGTGGAATGTTTTCACTTGTTTTGGATTCAGGACCATCCCAACCCCTATGAAACAGTAATTATGCCATTGGCATCAGCTCTTCCTCTTCCATCTGACACCCAGAGGAGGAGCCACCATCATACACAGGAGTAAGGTCTCTGTGAACCATAAGCAGGTGCTCTCCTGACCACAAAATTCTGTGTTTGAGCTGGGCAGCCATAAAATGAGTACAATTTGTCCTCATCTTGATATTCTGAACCAGCTGCTCCAATATTGCTGGTTCAGAAATGGCTATGTAAAGAACAAGTGGGCAGGGTTGGAGATGCTCCCTGTAATTCTGAGGTTTGCCCCTATCTGGGACATTCAGTTTGTGGTATCATCAGAGGAAGCGATTTCATGTCACAGGGACTCTGGAAAGAACAAGTTAGACCTACTGCCTTCTATGGGATCAAGCTAAATACTCCTGCCTGAAAGACATCAAATAGCTCTTTCTTATTTTGCTAAGTGGCAAGGGTGCAGTTCATCAAAACCAAAATACTGTGCTTGCTAATGTCTTGTGGATTTGAGTCTACAGCTAAGCCACAAGCAGAAAGAATGCTAAGGGATTCACAGAGGAGTGGAAAGCATTTTTTTGATTCAGCATTTTTTAATATTAAAATCTCAAAATGTTAACATTTTTTAGAAATTTCAAATTTCTGTGAGAAAATAAAATTGTATTTATAGCTACATTAAAAATTCCAGTCTGAGTTTGTGAGGAAAATTTGACTTAGCAAGCTGAAAGGAGATAAATCCCTACACTAAACCCCAAACACTTAGAATACCCTTTAATTTTTTACAGGACTTAGAGTTGTAATAACTTTGAAGTAGGTTGATAATGCCATGTAGACAGAATTTAAACCTCTTCCTTCTGCTGCTGGCTGACTGAGAAGCTTGTCACTCAGTGTTGGTTTCCTACACCGCTCTTTTCCCTTTCACCGTGTTGACAACTTGTGTGCTTACCTTAGCTCTGAAACCTCCACTAGCTGGCAGGGAGATGTCAGAGGGGAACACTGGAATGTCTGTGGTCCAGATGGGGGAGGGAGATGTTATGACCTCAATTCTAAAGGTACTGAGGCCAAAGGACACTAAACATGTGGCAGAGGCAGTGTTCAAACCCTCGTTGCACACTTCCCTGTTCAGTGATGGTTGATGCTCCTGCCAAAACTAGTTGTTATGAAGTTTACTTTTCAATTGTTTTGGTTGTCAATAAAAGATACTTGAAGAAGGTGAAACTGCAATGATGACTTTAAATTAAAGGGCCTTTTCTGGGGGGAAAATAGGCACTTGTGTTAATAATTACGTGTATTATAATTATAGCTTCAGGCTTTATGCAGAAGCTGCCTTTGCCAGGGAAGAATTTGGAATTAACGTCCTGCAGGGTGTTAATCCAAGCAGACCAGGCAGGCAGAGAAATTATTATCCCTTACTTATCAATGGAGATTTGAGGGATTAAATCTCGGTTCCAGAGACCCAGGTATGACCTTGATGGAACTAAACCCAAATAATCTAAAAGTCTGTTTAGTGCTATTGGCTGCTAACATTATTTCTTTGGCCTTAGTAGTCTGAAAACAAACAAACAAAGAGCCAAAAATATACATTGTATAGCTGTCTAAAACTAGTGATAGAGCCAGTTAGGGAAGCATGATGATATTGTATCAAGCACTTTGGTTCATTCCTCAGAGAACACCCCAGGGAGCTGCTGTTGCCTCATTTATGTCACTGAGGAATTGACTGTTATGAGTGGGTATGAGGGATGTGAGCAGCACATTTAATAGTGAGGGGTAAAATAATTTCTTAGACCAGTTGAGATAGATAGAAGAAGCAGACAGTATTTTAGGCAGTCAATCCCTTCCACTGGTTACCGTGTCATAATTAGATTATAATGGGATTGCTAAGTATTCTTTAATGGTTTTTAAAATATCACAAGTCATTCCCTCCTAGCCAAACAGTTTGTTTCCAGCAATTATGCAGTCTTTGTTTTGAAAGGGTAACAGAACCCCGCTGAGAGTGGCTTCCTGAGTACAAAACCTGGCAGTGTGGCAAGGAGCATTTGTGGGTTCCACAGGATCATTGGTGTGAAGATTGAAACTCTTTGGCTTTACGTTCCTGGACCACAAAGCAAACAAAAATATTCTGTTTCTCTTGAGTCTGTTTGCACGGCCCAGTTCAGTACATGATCTGGATCATGTGGTGGAATCATCCGTTTAGCATAATATCCACTGGAGCAGATTAATTTATCAAGGAAAGCGCATAAGTGTAGGAAAAGATGGCCTGAGTGTGACTGCACTGTTTCTGATCCAGCACTGGTTTAACTGCCTCCTTCCTGCTCTGCTCTGGTCTTCTAGGCTGGACATGCCCTCTGAGCACCTGAGTCCTGTCAGATTCCTGAAGGCTGCCCAAGCAGGCCACATTGAACCCTCCTGAGAAGAAGACTGTTTCTCTTCTTGGGCAGGCATTATCACTAGAGGGACACAAGAGAGAAAGACAGGCACAAAGCACAACAACATTGTAGGTGAGTGAACCCTAAAGAACTCTACAGGATCAAGTTGTGAACCCTAAAGAAAGATCTCTACAGGATCGAACTGCCTCTTCAGCAACTTATTTTCACAATTTTGCTCTAGGAGCCACCCTAGGTCTTCTTATTCAGTACTGCAGGTAGGGACAGGTAAGTGTATGGCTAGGGTGACTTACTGCACACTTCCAAGGAGAATTTTCCCTGGCGGATACTTGACTGTGAATGCTGCCTTCTTCTTGGCCCACCTGAAGCACAGTATATGAACCTTCTGCCTGAAGGATGGGGTGTGCCCTGTGTTGCACAATACTGGGAGGAAAAATTTATGATGGCGAAATCTCTCGGCTCAAGGCCTTTGTGCAAAGTATCCTAGAGCTGACTCACACCTGAACTTCAGAAAGGTTTGTTGGAAAATTTTTCCATTTTCATAGTGAAAAATTATTCACATGAATAAAAGTTGCATGCATGTTAAAACACAGGAGGCTTCTTGAATTACTCAATGAGGAAGGGATGGCTAAATTTCTTTAAGTAACAGTTGAAAGTATTATATTTATTGCCTTTAATTTATTTATTTATTTTTAATAATAGAGGCACATGCCCAATTTGGAAGAATTTAGGACATATCTGACAGAGCAATAGAAGTCCAACAGCAAAGATCCTGCATTTCATATGCATTTCAGGGAAGAAAATAAAAAATTTCCAGGTAAAAATCTGAATTTTTATCTGTGGGATCCTTGTAAATATTTTTTAGGGAGTAAGAACCTCTTAGGACTTACCTCGTTTGCTATCTGCTGTCTTGTCTATGCTATTGCCCTGTGAAATGAAGCTGCCTGGAAACCAGAAAGGTAAAGAGAGGGTCTGGATCTTCCAGGGTTATGGATTTTTTTTTTTCGGTAAATGAATCTGCAGAGATTTGTGGCCACCAAAATGGTAGCTCCTTGTGTCTGCTGGTGTTTGAATACTCTACCCACTATGCCTGAATGAGCAAGTATTTTCCCAGTTTATTGTGTTCAGCTCTTCCCTGTTCAGTGGCTTATGGAAATTTATGATTCTATGATTCACAAAGGAAATAAAAATACTTCAATTGGCTTAATGCATCTAACATATAAAGTTTATAGCTATTCTTTCAGTAAGTAAAAGCATGATTTTATTGGCCAATACTGAAGTAAGTAACTGAGTTTGATTGCTAAATCATCATGCCTCATTCAATTTGGTTTCTTTGAAGATGTCCTGAAAATTGCCACTGTAAAACAATGCAGAGCATTTATGGTGTGTTGCTCACATCACAGGCTATTGTTTCAACTGACACTGCAGTCAACTATTTAATTATACCCGAATCATCACCAGGCCTTAGGCTTTGAAAGAAAACATCCTAATAGAAGTTGGATGAACACCAGTCCACCTTTAGAAAACTTTGGTTTCAAAATAGCAGTGTGCTTTGTTAAAAAGCCATTCTGGGAAGCTCTGTTCGCACCTTTGGGCCGTTATTCGTAGTTCCCAAACAGGACTTTAGTGCAAGTGAGCTCTCAAGTCCTGCTCTGTCCAGCAAGGAAGGAGTTGCCACTTCCAATGAAGGCTTTTCAGCACCAGTCTTCACTCAGATGTGGACTGCATCACACTCCCAGAGGTGAGGAATTCCCTGAGCACAGAGCATAGGGGTGGGGATATATACTCGTCTCAGATTGGTTCAAACTGATGATCTCCTCCAGAAAAAACCCCAAAACAAACCCAAACAAAAACCTAAATACAGACTGTAAGGCCAACACACTTCAAGAACCAAACAAAGGCAGTGCAGTGTAGTGTGCTCGCATCCTTAGGACTTTGGAAAAGCACATTGCTTTTAAAGGACAAACACACTAGTGGAATTCCTGTTCCTTCATTCTCCTTTTCTGGGCAAGTCCAAAACTAAGAGCCTTTTACTATCCTCTTAAGGAAGGAATGTCTTGTGGGAGACGCTTGTTAAAATCTTGGCAGTGTATCATTGCAATGCACCTTTCCAAACAAACCCACAAACTTTATGATTGCTTCATGGTGTTTAATGTGTAACAAGGAGTTCTGCTGCTATTGTAAAAATACCAGTTGACTTTTAACAGGATCATTAATTGATACAGTATCTTATTAGAACTCTTGTTTAAGTGGCAGTAAAATGTTAAACATTCTTGAATGTATTAATAAAGAAAGGCAATTAGACATGCTTGTTTCAGGAGTCTTGATAAATGAATAAATCTTGAGTTAATTACGGTGCTGGGCACGGAGGTTTAGCTCTCAGAGGCTACAATCAGTACATTTCAAAAGGACTCTTATCACAGTTAAGTATGTGCGTGCACAAATGGTAAATCTGGCAGGAATGATTGTAAGGGATAACAATTCTATTCTCTTCATTATCTATGATTATTTTTTTCAAAGTTCAGATGAAGTCCTGTTAACACTGCAATCTGAACATCTCCAGAGGTGTGAGAGGAGTCTCGGCCACCTATTTTCTTCAGATCTTTTGGTACCATTCATTACCGGATCAGAACTGAGTGTCGTGAAAGAGGGTGACACTGTACATAAACCAAAGCCATTTCCTACCTACCATTTTTATCTCACTCTGCCTTTGAGATGGAATCAAGATTAGACTCAAGGCTGAGTATAGACCTGAAACATTGTCTGTTTCCTCACTGGAACCATTTGCTCTAGAACTGTATCAGTAAATACAGGAGGCGTTTGCTTAAATCTTGGTGTATACATGGTGACTCACCTTTCACTTACTCTTTTTAGTAAGTACATGTATTTTTACACATAACAACTTTGATACAATACACCCTTGCTAGCATTCTGAAAATCTTTGGGCTGCTGTTTTTATGCCTGTTTGCCTGAACATCTGGTCTGCTATAACTGGTGACAATGTTCTAGTTGATTTTTAAAGGTTTTTATTGATTTCATCTATAAATTTATGGGTATCCTATATCAAGTAGTAATGTTTAGTAGCCTTTCTCCTTTTACAACTGGTTCACACTCTTTGAAATGTTAAGTTATTCTCTTGAACTCTGCCTGTACTGGCTGACACCCAGTGGCACTATTCTTCAGAGTACAGGGTAACTAATACGAGGATTATTCACTTTTTTATTTATCTGCCCTATAACACTCCTCTGTCCCTCTGATCACCATGAAATTCTCCAGAACTCATTGCTTTTCAGGTCTCGGTTTCTTAGGTGGAATTTAAATAAAGCGTAATGGAATTGCAGAGAGGAGAGAATCCTGGCTCCAGCTGTAGGATTCAGGAAGCCTGGGCTCCATAGCACTGTTCCCCAATCTCAGAAGCAAGTGAAGCAAGGTTTTGAAAAGATGTGTGTGGTTAGTAACACAACAGTTTCAACAGTGTATTTCTGACATGTTGCAAACTGGAAATGACCCCGTGCTGAGAACAGCTCAGCATGTAAAATTCAGTTTAAGAACACTATTCTGCCATGGTCATGTAATAAAAATCATACATGCTGCACTATCTTTTTACACTAAAGATAATGTTTTTGACAAACAGAGCATGGGTTTGAAGCTGAAGAAAGGTACAAGGAGCAGAACACAAACAGGATCCTTTCTTTTATGACGGTGTGAAGAGGAACCAAAGGTTTTATTAGCTTAATGTAACTCGAGGCTCAGTGAAAGCAGATAAGCTGTATTCCTCTGAAATAAGCATGGCAAAAATTGACCCACCAGCCATCACATGGAGATCACATTTTATTAATTCTGCTTTTTACTAGGCAACTGGCACAAAACTTTGAGTCTTTACTTCAACCATTTACTAGGAAGATAAGACTCTTAAATTAAGTCTTATAATAAAAACCCTTATGAGAGGCAACCAGAAGAAAGGTTGAAAATCTAGTTTCTAGTTTTCATAATTTCCTTTTAACCACATAGTTATTTGCATTTGCATTCAATCAAGCCATACATACTGTACTTTGCCTTTGGTAAGCCATTGCTTTACCTGGGCATTTTTTAATGATTCCTTCAAGCTGGAGAATCTCTTTGCTGGATTTCTGCACTAACTGACAGTCAAGTCCGATGATAAACTATTGGTCTGTGTCAGCTATTAATAAAGAAAGGTCAACTGTTTTTGAAGCCAGCAGAGAGATTTCTGATCTCTCTCACTCTTTGAACACAATGACATTGCTGCAGTTTTATGAGTCCCCCTGCACCCTGGGATCTGTCCCAAGAAATTTAGTTTTGAGAGGGGTGGATGAAGAATGATGATTATGACTCTAAATTCTAATTGTTATAGCCTAGCCTAGCAGAATGACAACTGTGGATAGCAACAGGGTCATTTCTGTAATGAGAAAGCCAGTGCTATTTGTATTGTGTGGTTTTTTATGATTAGAGAAGCAAATCTAAGCAATTTGTAAGGAAGTTAATTACTTTAAAAATGTGCTCAGATTTGCTTGTCTGCAAAGCTGAGTGCCAAAAGATATTTACAAAGGTTTTTCTTGGATTAATGGTGGGAGGCCAGAGGGCCAGCACAGCGCTGGCGCAGTGCAGAGCCGTGCAGGAGCCCGGGGCTCTCCGCGAGCGGGTGGCTGTGGGCACTCAGGGCAGGACTGCCTCACACAGAGGTGCTAAAGCCCAGCACAAGTAGGTGTCTTGTTCCTGTGAGCAATCACAGCCTCTGTTCCCCTGACTGTTTAAGAGGTGAGATCTTGCCTCATTTTGGGGCAGGATATACCTACTCATTGCTGTGTTTTCTCTGTTTAAGGTGGGGACTCCCCTTCCTGCCCCAGTTATGATCTTCGTGTCTTGCTGGATAGGAGACTGGAACATTCAGTTGGCCTCTGCTGCCCTGGCCTCAGAGACAGCCAGATCCCTCAGGCTCAACAAAAATGAGTTATCCTGCAGCTCATCAAGCATCACCATGCTCTGTGTGTAATTATTTCTATCTGTAATTGTGGGTACCTGTTTAAACACTGCTGGGAAGAGAAGTCAGTCATGATGGAGGTCACCAGGCATCACATTGCATGTAAAGCCATGGTACCCCACTGGAAGCAGATCTGTGCACTCTGGTGCCTCAACACCACCCACAAAACAAAGGGCTGAGCCTCTGCACAGAGCCAGCCACATACCGTGGCAGCTTCCTCACTCTTGACCAAGGAAGTGTGCCCAGTTCTAACTCACAGCCAGGGAGGGCTTACTCTAATGGTGCCTTATTTATCAGAGGGTCTAGTGATCTCCAGTTGAGGGGAACAAAAACAATAAATATCAGAATTATTCAGCTCAAGTGAAACCAGCTGAGGACTCTGAGAGTTCTTTATCCAAATAAAATGGCTGAGTGACAACACCTCTGTCTTATGAACTCAGATTGTCCCCAACAGTGTTAGGTTTTTGGCCCATCCCCAAGGGCAGAATCTGCACAGGGCACTAACCTGATCTGAGATATTTTACCTTTCTTTTGTCCACCCTCTTCAGATAAAAAAAGAATTAACCTCTTCAACCCAAATGCTGAGAAATAATGTTTTAAGCGGAAAAGATGAGAAAGAAGAAAAACTGTCTTCACTATCCAATGCCAAAATCACCTGCTTTCACAGGTGAAGTTTCCTTGACCAGCTCAACCCGCCACATTTCTCCTAGATTTAAATTAACAGGCCATTTTAAAATGGAAAGGGTGGAGGATTGATTTTCTTTAAAGCCTTTATTCCTTTATACAGACCAGTGCCTCCCTGAGACAGCTCTCCAGCAGGATGACAATGCCTTTTCTAGCCATATGCCTGATTTCCATGCCAGATCTGACAACTCTTCCTTTGAGCTGAACCATCCTGCTCATAACAGAACAACCAAAGTGCAACATCACCAACTGCGTGGGGGAAAAATGGGGTCAGAAGGGTTCATGCTTTAACCCCTTTCTTAAACTTTTGCTTTCTTCACCTCACTTAAATCTTTCTGCTGGCTGTGTCCTCCAAATGAATCTCACTTGGTTTTTGTCTTAGAAGGAAGCTTTTTAAGTGAAATGACTGCCCAGGAAATTTTCTGCCTGATATTCCCAGGCAAGATGACACTTCTTCCACATGAAGGTAAGTAAGTGGACCTGAGGTCACTGCTTTTTGTTTAATATCAAAGGGAAGATGATACAGCCTACACAGGCAGTGCTATCCTGTCTGCTGGCAGGTTGTCCAGACAGTGCTGCCAAAATAAGAACTCCATGTCTATCCTGGATCCCATTTCCCACTTGCGAAAATCTGCCTTCCTCCCAAGGATGTCACACTCCTCCTCCCATGACCCTGAATTGATCCTACCATTTTTTGTCTAGTGTAACTTTATGTGTTCAAATAATAATTTTGCACTGTTTATCTACTGTACATGCTGCTAATAATGTATTTAGAATAATAATAATTTATCCATGATTATTATGGCACTGCCTGTTCTTGCTGCCAAGATGGCAAAAAAGGTTAAAATTTAGAGCTTCAGAGGTAAGATTAGTTAATTAAGGGGGAGTCCATGTGCAGCATTGGTGAAGAAGTAAGAAAGAAAGTGTTGATAGATTTGCAATGGGGGGAACCACAGAATCAGGAAGAGGACAGGTTGCTGTCTTCAGCGAGACCTGCATGGCCACAGATCTACAGTGGACATGTGTGTACAGTGTGAATTGCCCACATCCTGCATCTGGGGCTTGGGATGAAATTTGTGCAACCTCCCCTGATCCCCCACGTCCTCTAACTGTCATTAATAGAGCAAGACCACAAAAATATGAGGGCCACTGCGATTTGAGTGGTATCAGCTGGTGTATGCTGCTGTGCTGCTCCTCATGTTGAATTCAGGTGCTGGGAGAAGCAGAGCTGTCACTCAGGGCCCCCTTTGCCAGTCTCTGAAGGGCAGTGCCAAACAGCCATCACAGCTTCCCTTCCTGCATGTGACACCTGCCATATACCATGTCAGATGGGGCTGAAAGATTTTTTCTTTATAAAGCCTCAGCAAATCTGCTCTTTAGGAGCTGTGTGCGTCCAGTTTGGAGTCTGCAAGGGAGAATGTAAAGCTTGTGCTGTGGTCAGAGGTCCCCCAGGTACTGCAGATGTGCCTCATCTGGCAGCCAGGCTGAACTACGGGGCACTCACATATGTGTGTCCAGTTGTGTCTTCTTGTGTGTGTCTTCTTAAATGCACCGGTGTAGCTGTGAACAGGGCTGAGAAGCTTTCTGCCACAATGAGGGAAAGTGGCCCCCACATGCTGCTTTTGCAGCAATGTAATGGAGACATTTCTTTCAGCTGTGGGAGTACCTATAGGACTACCATGAATTCATCCACCTTCAAAAATTCCACTCTTTTGTGCAGTTTTGGAAGCATCATTTTTTGCTGAGCATGGAGTCCAGACTCCAAGGAAGATGAGCATTAAGCCTTAATAGTTGCATCTTCAGGGAAACTGGGTGGCAAATAGAGATGTTTTTCCCCATTAAAAGACAGAGCTGAGACCTACAGAATTCTGTGGTAGACAGTGCTGTACCTGTTGAAGGAAAGACAAATTGGAACCTGGTAGAAGCTGGTGTCTACTTTCGTTATAGGACTGGTACCCACTTCCACAGAGTCACACTGGTTCTGCCTGGAAAAAATTTTAGAATTCCAAAATGATCACATGGAATTGCAACAAATGAATTCATTTAGGACCCTAAAACTACGATGGACACTGACAAAACAGACAGATGTCTGATGTAGTAAAAGTTAGGCTGCCTTTTGTCATCTCTCTGTCTGGAAAAGGTTTCTTGCTCTTTATTCCCTGGGACAGCCATTTGAGGTCTCCACTTCAAACCAGACTGAAATGTAATCTCTACCCTAGACAGCCATCAGCAGGAAGGCCTCCAGACAAAATAATGAGGTTAAAAAGGGAGAACATTCACCTTAAAATCAAATTTACCAGACACTATTGGCCCTGCCAACAAGCTGGCCCATTTGAAACAGTAGGCAGGAGCAGAAGAATCTAGATTTATTTCAAGACATCTGGAGCTATTTGTGCTTTTACTGAGGTTGTGTTTCAGAGTTCACAGCCACTGAAATTCAGGCTTACGTCTGTGGTCCGCGTAAGCTATTTTGTACCTCATGGAGAATGAGGACCAGCCCCATGCATGGGAATAATTTTCAACCATTTCCCTTTCCTGCAAAAGTCTTCCAAGACAGAAGTGCTATCGACATATTTAATTCTTGTTTTGTATCACCTAAATATTGTCCACTACTCCTTAGGGCTGGATTTCACCTCAGATAAGGGCACTGCCATTATCAGCTGTATGTTAGCCAGGCAACAAATGAAAAAGGTGATGAATTTCTCTGATGCAGGTGATAATAGTTATCTAGGTGTTTAGATTAGTATGAACTCATTGATAGTTATGCACAAACAATTTAACAAGATTAAATATAAGAGGGAAAATACAGTTTTTGAATTCATGGATTTCCTTTGAAAAAAAGTCAACTCAGTATTCAGAAAGAGAGTTGTGCCTTGATGTGCTGAGAAGTATGAAGCAATGACATTTGCAGGCCTGTGTCCTTTTCCTTCCCTGCACAGGCAAGCTGTAAATGTAAGGCTTCAATTTGTTGGGCAAAGTTAACCCAAAGTTTAGAACAGAGCAAAGATCTAGACCAAGAGCTGCATTTTTAATGTCTCATTATTTCAAGCCTCAGAGATGTAAGGTTTTGATTCAAGGCCACTGCTGCTTTCATTTCTGTTGAAAAGCAGCTAGGCTTTGAATGTGAGCATCTTTTTAAAAGGTACTGTAATAATTTTATCAATATTCATACTGACAATTTATAACTAGTTTCACAAGTTTCAAAACCTTTAAGAGTTATTTACCTTCTGGATCCTGCTGTTAAAAACATCTACAAACTGCTACAGATCTTTTAAAAAGCCCAAGCTCTTATTGGTGATTTTACACTGGCAGCAGTCAAATTCTTTGTGCTATAAGCCTTCTAGGCACTACAGGTTAATGACTGAAACTGAGTAGCAGTAAAAGAATGATTAATGGAAAAACCTCATGTCTCCCTATCTAAGCTGTCTCAAGAGCTATGTTCATATAGCTGCAGATACAATATTTCTTAGCTTCGCAGTCTCCAGACAATGAAAAATGGCATCTTATATATTTCTAAGATAGATAGTTCCCTTAATATTGGCTCCATTATATGAGAAAATTATGCTTTAAATAAGGATAAATATTGACATATTTTATTATGGAAAATAAACTCACGTTTGAGTCAAAATGCCACTACTATCTTCTTCAGTGAATTATTGTTTAATCATTATTTAAATTTTGGGTTGATTTACTAGGAAAAAAAGGCACTTCAAAAGCAGATCGTTTTAGAAGCTAAGGCAGCGCAGAAATGACAAGAACCTGAACGTTTAAAAAGCACAGAAAGTTAAGAGTGACATAACTGGAAAAAACACTGTGAAGGGGTTTTAATGAGAAGAAATCACGACATGTTAATACCTCTTAAAACACATATTTTGGGTTTAAAATGTTTCATACAGGCGCTTTCAGAAATCATGTGTGTGAGGTTCCCAGCGAACTACACCAGACGTGAGTCTTGTGAAACCCAGGCCGGGTTTGAAGAGCCACAGCTCAGAGTGCTTCATGCAGCTGCCTGACAAGGTACCCCAGCTTTGTGAGGTACCTGGTGATGCTCTGCCAGGAGCTTGATCAACTCTGCAGTGCCACACCCTGCTGAAGACAGAGGAGTTTCTGGTGTAGGGTTTAGTGCTGTCCGTGGGTCCTGGATCCAAACACAGGACTACAGAACAGGAACACTTCAAACTTGGGAGACACTGAATTTTTGTTGGTATAAGTTTGAAACTAAGTGTGCTAATGACACTGGAGTCTCTCGATTGCAGTATTGATCACTGGATTTCTCTTCTTTCCCAGAAAAGTAGTGCCTTGTCTTGTCTTGTCCTGTCTTATATAAATTCATTATTTCATTTTATTATATTTTGTTATATTTAATTTGTTTTCTTTAATTTGTGCTAGTATTGGAATTGGGCTGGAAATGCTTCCACCACACAAAATACTTCATGTTTTTGAAAACAAATCCACATTTAATATGGAAAATGACCCTTAATCCCTTAGTGTTCTATGTGCAAAAAGTGGGACGTAGCTTCTGAGTGCCATGTGGATAAAGGCACTCAGAATGCAAGAGTTTGGTGCTCTTATGATTCCTGGGCAGATGACAGATCTGAACTGGCTTTTTCCAGGTTATTGATTATAACTACTTCCAATCTCCCACTCTTTGAGCAGAATTAGGACCCTTGTCCTGATCTTTGCTGATAGAATTTCCCCTAAGAGATTTTTATCTCTCTGTAAAAAAGATTTCATTTCCCAGAGAGGTGCTGTCATTTGTACAGGATTCTTACAGTACTCAATCTGAAAAAAAAAAAAAAAAGAAAAAAGAAAAAAGTTTAATTAAAGACATTTCAAGCCCCTTGGAGAGCAGGAGTGCTCACTCTGAGCTGGCAGCATCCTTAATCTCAGCAGAGACTTCTGCTAACAGAAAGAAGTGGCAGCTGCAGAGAGTAAGGTGAATTTCCATGTACGGAGCACCTGACTCTGAAAGGCTTTGAACAGCAACACAAAGACACAGATTTTGGTTATCCTTAACAGCGAGAGCATCACAATATATTTTTTTTTTTAGGACATGTTGAAATCTACAGCATTTCCTCAACAAATTGCTACAGAAACCTGGACAGAGACGTGGACTCTGTGGGGAGGTTCAGGTGAATATCCAGATGGCACTATCAAGTCTTGTAATTGCTACAGCCTCCAGTAAAATTAATTTGTAAGCCATTGACTTTCTAAAGGCCACATGTCTAGAATTATTTTTTTCTCCTTTGTGCTAAGATACAGTTTAGCAAGAAAAAAGTATTGCTAAGCAAAGGGCATCTGTCTAAAATTACTAAAGCTCAAGTAAGAGATTTGCAGATCAACTCTGTTGCCCTTTTCCCCTTGCAGTAAAACTATATGCTTTGCCTACTGAGTGTATGAGAACAAGAGAACATGCCCTTGCCTTGATTTGTGAACTCTGAAAAATGCTGAAAAAGTATCTATGAGGAAAATGCAAAACTGGCCTTCAATTGTGAAGGATTTATTTTTCCTCATCTTTTAAAAAGAAAATGAGGATGCCATAAACAATCTATCTTTATTTATTCTTGTGGTCCTCTGTTTTTCCTTCAAATAATTATTGTAAGGTTTATTTACACCATTTATTGATTTACACTCTAGGCAAAGCCAATATATTTTCAATATCGAAAAAAAATCCACATTTGAATTTTTTTATTTCAGTAGTTGTATTTAAACCTAGTCAGAAAATAGAATTTACAATCTACATGGAAGTGTGGAATGTCTGTATTTCATTTTGGTCTTCACTCAGTATAAAAAGACTATTGTTGGCAGAATAAAATGCTGCAGAATAGTTTGATTTAGAAATAATAACAAAGCATTCTTTATTTTCACATTAAAGTTGTAAAGAGTTTTCTGCTTTGAAATAACCATCTGCCCACCTCCTTGCTATGTGTGCCTTTTCTTGTGCAACTTTCAACTGATCAAGATTTGCTGTGTAACACATTTTTCCACTTAAACCAGCTTCCATCAAAATACATAATTGCCAAATGATGATTACTAAGAATATAATGAAATCTTAAGAATAGTAAAACTTGGGGGTTTTCCAAGCTGGTTTCATACAGGTGTGTGATCACTGCATTTGCTCCAGTCCTAAAGGGCCACAGGACAGGGACAGCTGTGCAGGGCCAACCAAGGTGGTTTGTGTGCTGGATTCCTGCATCATCTTCTTCAACTTATTAGGAGAGAACCATAAAAACAAAAAAGAGAGAGTTTGATGAGTTGGCATTATAAAACTGATGACAAAACACCACATCCTGCTACTGATAAAACCAGTCATAAAAGGAAGCAAATGTTTTGTGCCTTTGCAGTGGCTCTCTCATGATTCAAGTGTGGCCAGTGTTAGCCCTTACCTGGTGCATAAAATTGTAAAGAGCTGGTTCCTGAAATCCTCTGCAAAGGAAGATGTGACTGAGCAGCAATGGCTCCATCTCTACCACAGTTTCGTTTGTAATAGTAAACATTATTAAGACACTGCTTTTCTCCTATAATACCAGCAAAATCTGCTGTGCATTGTTGTATGTTACAAATTACTTCTGCAATAAAAATATCTTTGCAATAGGAAATATCAGGAAAAAAAAATCAAGAAGGTGCATGGCTTAGTTATTAGCATATGTTAAACATTGCCACTCTGTGTTGTACACGAAAATTAAATGTACAAACCTGAGGACTGATGGCCAGTGTTATAACTGTGCAACATTGCTCACAGTCTGCAGATATCCTTCAAATCTGTGACAATACCTCTTCAGCTGCTGTAATCACCTGAACCATGGCAATTTACTTCATTGCACGATCCAATTCAAATTTTTAAATTCTCCTGGGTTGAAGATAGCTGTGGATGAGTCTCTCAGATAAATTATTTCATGTTGCAAAATAGTGCAGCTTTATGCACACAAGTTCTTGCTCCAAACCAAATGTTCCATGAAAGGAAGAAAACTGCTTCAAAATCCAAAAGGTGCTTTTCTTCCCCAAAATATAAACAAGTTTTTCACTTCGTACCAATGTGTATATTCACCTAAAGGAAGAATTTAGCTTCAGTTAAGTCAAAATGAGTCTCATTTTTTATAAGACCAAAAGGCTCCTGTGGGTAATTTTCTAGAAGTAAATGTACATGTTTCTTTTTCAAAAAGTGTGTGTGTCAAGTAATGGTGTATATACTTGTACCTGCCTGTTTTTAATGCATAAGAGTCAAGCACATAAACTCGAGCAGCTTCCAGATTTTGCACAAATATATATTCTCTAAGCAGCTCAGCAGATACATCAGACACATAGAAGTGGTATTAGGGCAGTGCTGTTACCTGGTTTCAAACAAAACAAAATAAAATTGCTTTGTAGGTTGTCTTCTTTTTCCTTCATGCTCCCCTACAACTCTGTGCAAAGTAACCAAAGAAGCAAAACCGGGTTCCAGCCACTGACATGAGAGATGACTCTAAGTGTGACAATCAGTGAAGCTGGGAAGCATTTCTCTCTCATGAAGTAATGAGTCCTGATAATCCTGGATACCCTTCAGTGGGAAGAACAGCCTTTTATAGGGCTCAATTTTCTGCTTTGAATGAGATTTGCTGAGTTTCTGGGTCACTGTGGATCATGGGAGACATTTTCAAAGGCATCGCAGGCACCAAGGAGCTCAAATATAAAGAGATTTGGTGGTACCTGGATACTTTATTTATATCTGAAATGTTCTCATTAAGAAAAAAAAAGTAGAAAAACTTTAAAACAAATCAAAGCACTTATAAAGGACAAGTGATATATGGTGTGAGGACAAGAAGTGCAGCAACAGGAAACAGGTCAGTGTTTTAAAGCACAGATTCAAAGTGTCACTATATTTATTTATTTTTTTACTATGACCTTTTGAACTGAAGATAGCAGGTAATGAAACAATACTGGTAAAATAAGATAGAAAGGTTCTCCCTATGGATAGTGCAAGTCCCACGATGCTGACAGCAGCAGTCTGTGCCCAAACCTTATGATTCCCAGGAAGCCCTGGCTCCCCTGACAACGCCCTGCAAAAGATGCTGCAGGTCCACGAGCAGTTTGCATCTGATCTCCGCGCACTTGGATTTCACTCTGTTTTCAGTGCATTAGCTCAGCTTTACAGATTTGAGCACTGGTGCCTGGTGTGGTTAGGAGTAGCTGGCACTCACCCACTGGCATCGAGCTCTGAGCACATTGCACCCAGAAGGAGTCAGTAGCTGATCCAGCAGTTGCCTGCTGCTCATAGGAACAGCTCAAGATGCCACAGTAAATTGCCAGAAAGCTGCTTTCATGACAGACCACATTCCTTTCCCCCTCATCGCTCCCCTCTCCACATGACATAGCTGGATTTCCAATTATGGTTGAACACTGATGTGTCTTTTATGCCCCTTTTATTTTTTTTTCTAACCTCAGAAGCCATTGCCAACCTGCTTGTCTCTTAACTAACCATATTCTTCCCTCATCAACATGAACAAGTGCGGCACCATTGAGCCCTGTGTAAATAGCCACAGTAACATCTGAAACAACAGAAATGTTAGTATTCGCTTGATGGGGGTTTTTAACAACATGCTTGGAGATGTCGAGGGTTTGCTTTACATCTGCAGCATATTCACTATGTGATCTGTTGATGGGTTGCAGATGGCATCATGAGCCACTGCTTGCAGCAGAAGTAACAACCCTGGTCACATTTTACCACATTAAACAATTTACTTGGGTGGTAATTACACAGCAATTAACTTTGCTGCCTCACAAATGCTATGTGAGCAGTCTGGCTTTTGCAGTTTTTTCTTCTCTGTCAGCTTCAGTCTTTTATCTAAGGCTGGATACAAGTGTTCCTGCCAGAACGAGCCATTAGGAAATGAGGGCCAGCCATGATCTCTGTGGGAAATAATGTCTGCTCCTCTGGGCAGGGCTGGAGACAAGCTACCGGGGTATATTTTATCTGCCGCTGGTTTACTGTTACCACTTAAAGGACAGGCTCTGTCTCGATCAAAACATTTGATGTCTACTCAAAATCTGTTGCCCAAGCTCCTTCTGCAGTCACTGGGTAGAGCAGTATCTCGACGGGGTGATCCACACCCATTGTCTAGTGATGAGGTGAATTTCTGATACTGAACATAGAGGAGATGTGAGTAAGATGCTACTTTTTAGATAACTATATGTTAGGTGAAAGGAGCCCTGTTCAGCTTGGCTACAATCTGAAAACATCTAAATAGAATATGGAGTGTGGACAAAGTCTTTACAAAGAGAAAGAGCTTGACCTACCCATTTCAAAAACGTTTACTTACAGGTGATAAGACAAAGTGGCTCTCTGGTACTTCTAAGGTTTATAACCAAAAAACTTACAGTAGAAACATTTATGTGGAACAGAGGTGTTATCAATCACTGGGATCTCTGTGGTGCTCTGTGGTAGATTCCTGAATACTTGACATGAAGACTGGGCATCTTTCCAAAATATATATTGTAATACATACAAATGATGTGCTACATATTAATGGGTGAGTAATGTATGGATATTTTCCCATTGGATGGCTAGTGTAATCTTTCTGGAGCAAAGTCTGTGAAAAATTTCTTACATATATACCTTTTGTCTACAAGTTTTGCTGATAACATATGTTTGTTGTATTAACACATTTTCATCACTAAAATTATTAATAACCATCTTTAAAGAGGAAAAGTGATCATGGAAGAAGGCATTGCATGAAAACAGAATTCATCCAGTTTCGATTCTGCTATTGATTTTATTTGTCTCACTAAGGTTCAGAACTTGCAATGTTTTTTAATATTGCCCTTGAAATCTGTGGGAGAATGGTTCATAATTGGGCTTTGGGCTATATAAGCTGCATGTAGACTTTCTGCTATGAGAGCATAACAACGCCACTGCTGCTTGTTTGACATCAGCACTCAATGATCATCTGCTGTGGCTGTCTCTTGTTCAGAGCTGCCAGATCTTTGCTCCTTAATCAGTTGAGAGAGAACGAGTCTCAGCTCATAGTTAGGCACCTCCAGTAGCGGGTCAGAATGGGATATTTTCTTTTCTTTTTCTGATTTGTTTTTGGCATTCCTCTTCTTTTTCTTCAGAGACTGTAATCACATTATGTGTAGACATTTTGAATTGCAGATGCAGCTGTAAGTGCCACTTTAGCATAACTAAAAGCCAGCTACACAGGGCAGTCACACCTGATAAGTTTATTTCAAAGGCTTTGCCATTTTGAGCAGCGTTACTGGGCGTTGTAGAATTGCTTACATTATACAGGGTGGACTGTAAATGGATAGATTTTGCAGCATAGATGAAAGGTGGCATCTGCAGAAGCCAGGAGTTTAAAGTCCATTAAAAGTCAGTAGCATTGTTGTTTTATAATCTCCTTATGTAGCTTTTACTATCTCCGACCATCTGTTCTGACAGAACTTCTCTATGTTCGGAACAAAATCCTGATAAGATATTTTTCTAGTGCCATAAACTTGATGCAATCTAAGCTCTGATTACAGTAGGGTTATTGA
Organism: Callaeas wilsoni; assembly: GCA_013398955.1. NCBI lineage: Eukaryota > Metazoa > Chordata > Aves > Passeriformes > Callaeidae > Callaeas > Callaeas wilsoni. The sequence goes on along the minus strand of VWPU01000361.1, from coordinate 1,537 downwards.
GTTTTTTACCTGTGTTTAGATAATTACTATGCCAAAATTGCTGTAAAGCAAATGGTGTGCTGACTGCCTAGAAAACTCAACAACCTCAATTTTTCTCCCTTTCTAATATTCAGTATGTGTCATTTAGCTCTGTGGCATCTGGACAAGAGCAGTCCAGAAAAAGCTGTTAATGTTATTTTTGATGATATGTTTCCCTTCTTGACTGTCTTGCTTCCTACAACAGCTACTGGAAGCACTAAAATACAACTTCTACCAGTCTTTAGGTTGTTATTTTTTATTATTATTATTGTTATTATTATTGTTATTGTTATTATTGCTATTTTCCCAATGTAACACACACAGAGCAAAAGAAAGTTTTGCAACAGGCAAGTTAATCTGTGAATGGAATTTCAGTTGTGGCTCATTTCTTCCAAAACGACAAGAGTCTTCTCAGATTTATGCCAGAAACATACCTAGAAAAAGGGTAACATTGTTGAGACTTTTACTAAGCTAGCTGAGACATCACTACTGAGGTAGATTAGAGTTTTCCTAGTTTATATCAGAACTGGCCTGGAATTTTTTTGTGGCAAAAATAGTGTTACAGAAAATCCAGTTCTAGCAAGAGGGACCTTGCTGCACTTTAGTTACTGATTGGACCAACTAAATAGAAAATTCACATTTGTTAATTTGAACTGAAATTTTTAGTGTTGGCTCATGTTTTGATTAATCCGTGTTTGCCTAATGCTGCAGTAACATTTAAAAAATGTTGTTGAAAAATTACTTTTTGCCACTTTACTTTTCTTTACAGATTAGTATTTGTTGCAGGATGACACAGATATCCTAATGTACCATGAATTAAGGTTTGTGTTACTTTAAAGTCGTCTGGGAGTTTATTAGCTGAGTATCTAACCAGAGAACATCACCTAGGCCTTATGCAGTGAAAACCAAGAAATTTCCTTATCTTCTAGATAAGTATGTGGTCTTCATTAATGTAGTGTAGAGTCACATCACTTTCTTCCTTCTCAACATCCATGAGTCAGAAAATTGCTAGTATTTCTGTTTTACATGTGAGAATGGAAGGCCAGTTCACACACTTGCTCTCTGTGAACAGGAACAGGCAGTGATCTATGCTGCATGCTCAGGTACCTGCTGAGCTGAGGGTAAAGGCAGTAAAAGGAAGCTTAGACTTAAACCTTGTCTTTGCAAAATAGCTGCCAGAAGTAAGAGAAATGTATACTGTTTTTCTGCCTAGGCCAAGTTAGCTCTTTGTGGATGGGGAGCTTCAAATCCAACCTTTGCTTGATTTGGAGCAGAGCTTGAGGGTCACTTTTCTTCTCCAAAATAACAGTCCTTCTTCTGGAAGAGTTCCACTTTATCTAGAACCACTATTCACCATGGCAGCATCTGGGCTCCACTACTTCAATTAAGGACCATGATGGTTAGGATGCCTTTCTCTTACATTAAACAGCCTATAGGAAGATAAAACAATGATCTAGTGACTCAAGAAGTTGCCTAGAGCTGATTCATGGTATGAGGTTGTAGGGGTTTGAGTTCTTCT